>VYZR01116467.1:8446-27803 GCA_013400675.1 Oxylabes madagascariensis | reverse complement strand
CAAGTTTGGGTTTTGTTGCTTCTGGGTTTCCACTGCTTTTCCCTTCATTCTGCAATAGGTGAAATCATAGGTGCATTCTTTGCCCCTGTTGAACATATGTCACCCTGTACTAACCTTGTTTAATTTCCACTTTGCTTCCCCTTTCTTTGTTTCATTTGTGTCATCTTGATTTCTATCCTATGATCCAGCTCATTCGTAGAAGACTACCCCATGTTTTTGATAGATTTTCTGATGTGGAAGTATCTTTCATCTGCAAAGCTCTGCCTTTGATTGCATCTCTCTTTGGGGAGTTTTTTCTGATGTGTCACTGGATGCTGGTACAGAGAGAGATGTCATTTTTCTGAGAATTCAGAGTGAGAGCAAACACATATATGAGCTAAATTTTTAATGTCTGATCAGACTGCTCCTGGTAGAGTTAGGCACTGCAAAACAAGCTTAACTTGTGACATACACATTGACCATGAACTGACAGGACAAAAGGCAGCATGATCTTTTGAAGAGTCGCAAAGGCTTTGTGATCAGGCATATGCCAGAAAATCCATACTGATAGTTAAATTAACATTGATACCCTCATATGAAATATAACTGCTAAGTAAAATTTTAACTAAATGTTACAAATCTTAGTTTTTGTAGGCTCCTATATAGTATCAATGCTAGTATATAGATACACATGTTGTAAAATATCATGGTTTTCAGGGTAATTTGAGACTATCACCAAGCACCATCCATAAAGTAGCATTAAAAACAGATTTTAAAGTGCATTTTTGCTAACAAAAGTCACAATGTTTCTGCCTAACTGCTAGTGGAGAAACTATATTACCTGTATATCCATTTCAAGCTTAATACTTCAACTGATGACATCAAAGTGAGCTCCACATTAGGAACAAATCCAGAATATGCATTAGAGATTGCCACCTTTGATTTAAGATTCTTTTGAGCAGTCAGAAAAAAACATTTTGCTTTCTAGCTGAATCTTTTACCATTTCAACAGGCTGAAATTTAATACAGACTATTTCAAACTTGAGCACGCCTGATGAAACATAAAACATGAATCGGTTTAAGACTTCAGAATGCCACAGATTTATTACAGACATATCATTGTATTCAGGTGGATAATCACCTCCAGCGCTTTTTGCTGAGCACTTGCATTAAAACTGCTTTGTGTACAAATGAAATTCGTCTTTCAAACTGAGGTTTTTTCAAAATTACCTTCAAGAGCGTGTTACAACTTTTCTGCAGCTTCTTTGTACATTGGCTCCCTCTCCTGTTCATTGAGCGCAAGCAAGAAACTGATCAAGTGCTGCCAGTTAAAAACATTCCTCAGCACTTCCATCATTGTTTTTTGGAAGCATGTTTCTGAGGATCACAAGAAAAGACCTTCTTAGGTATCCAGTTGAAACTGAATTTAAAGAAAAAAAATTAGAAAAAATGTAGAAGGATTCTTCAAATAAAATCTTTATAGAGTAGAGCCCACATTAGAGATGTACATTTTAGAGTCCACTGCAGAGTTAAGAGATGTCTAAATAAAGTCTACATTTAAATAGTAAAGTATAAGAAGCTGCATGCAGTTCAGACATGAAAAGTCTAAATTGTAACAGTGACATGCAAAATGAAGAAGAGAAAGACCAGACGGGCAAGCTATGAGAATTAGAATTATTCACTGTGGCAGAAATTTGTGGAATTGAAAATGTGGTACCTTTCCTGTAAAAATACCACTGGAAGGAATACAGATCTAATATCTAATATTCAGAAAAATTATTGTCCCTCTACTTGGCACTGGTGAAGATGCACCANGGCCTTTTTCAACTGAAATGATTCAGCGATTCTGTGATCAATAGCAAGTAAACTGACTGAATAACTGGAAATAAAATGACAGAGTCTTATAGGAAACATGGCAAGGTATGGAGAAGTCTGATTTCCATTCCTCTGTTCTCTGAACAAAAAATCAACAGTGGAAGTAGAAATATGAGACGTAATTCCAGGAAAATACTGTTTATAGTCAATGTAGGTACAATCCTGTAACGAAATCTGGGTAAGACACCAGATTATTGTAGGTATGGGTGACACATAGGTGACAACCATGGTATTTTTAAAATGCAGTGTATGTGCATCTTCCTTCTTATCTGGAAGGACTATACATCAGGGAATGCTCATATAATCATGCTGTATCTCATACTAAAAAAAAACTCTGAAGGCATAGTGCAGGTAAAAGCCACATAAAACGACCTGCTTAAGTTAGCTCTTAAAAATTTAGAATTAAAAAACACCTATAAAAGGCAATGTCCCATATCCTATGAACTATGAGACATCTTATAAAGAAATTGTCACCACTCACAACTGAATGGGGCCATCAGAAGTCAATTTCTGTGAATAATTGTAAGGATGAGAATACAGCTTGGTATTTCTGCTAACAGCTTTTCATTTGACTGCTTATGACTGAAGACTGGTAGCAGGGTAAGACAGGGACAGCACAGACACACAAAAATATGCTTGAACACATAGAGGAAAGGGAAGATGGATCTGGAGAGTGGGTGATTCTGAAGGGAAAAAAGCAGGGGCTCACATTGCATAAGCAAGCTGCACTGAACAGCTTTAATGAGATGTAAAACCAGCAGAGTAATGACTTCTGATCTCCACTAACAGGTTTATTTTTATCCAAGGCCGTTTAAAATTAAATGCATAAATAACCTGGAGAGAACACACCTCCCCTGCTCCCAGGTATGTGTTTTGAACGCTGTGCTATAGTTAGTTCCTCTTTTGCTAATTTTCTTTTTGGCTTTCCTTTTGCATAATGACAGAAGATAGAGCACCTTCAACAGAGGATAGAGCATCTTCTTCCCAGCACACAGGTTCAGTTTGTTGGTTATTGCAGCCTTCTGGAAACTGAGGATGTGAATCTGAATGGTGTTATGAAGCAAACGTCACCCACTTCTTTTACCTCCTGTGACACTGACCTCTAAGCAGAAAGCAATCCTTCAAAAGGTAACCACCATATTTTCTGTATTTCAGATCCCAAGAACAATCCTGGAAAAAAGCATGCAAGTACTCACATGCAAGCTCTAAATCTGAGCAGAGTTACAACTACCTGGAGTCCTGACTCAGCAATTGTAACACTGGGAAGGATTTCATACTCTCTTCCAGGGTTAATGTGTCCTAATGCTAGCTCTGGGCTGCTCACCTCCCAGAATAACCTGGTTTTCAGCACATCAGTTTGAAATGGTTCAACTCATCCTCCAGGTAATAAAACATTCTGTTGCCTTTAGCCCTGAATGAGATTTTAGGATCTATTTTGGATAAAGGTAAATGACAAGGCTTACTATAGAGGTGTGTCCATTTCAATGGGCTTTGATATACATGAGAGACTAGAACATCTAATTATTACCTATTAGCTGTTTTTGCTCTCCCCTGTGAAGAGGAGGATAGCATACCACATTTCTTTTAGAAAATGATGTTGTATTTTATACCAAAAAAGGGAAAGTATTACATAACCCCATACAAGACTAAATTCTCAAAATGAAGACCTTTATCTTAAACAATAATTTACAATTGTCCAGGCAGCAACAAATAGAACTTTTTCAAGCTGGTTATATAGTAGTTACACTTGAATTGTTAAGACTCTAAATAAACAAGAAATCTTCTGTATCACTAAATTTCAACTGGATGTACAACTAATAAGTTTTGTGCCTTTGTTAAGTATCCTACTTATTTGGAAGTCATACTATGACTGCTTGTGTGCTTCTGGATTTCACCTTTTTTCCAGTCATTAACGATCTTCATTCATTTGCATAATTACATGTGAAAATATCACAAGATCAGTTTCAAAGGCATGCCCCATCAAAGCTATGAACCAGTAGCCAAGCACAGTATTTACAGGATGGTGCTTTGATTCCGTAATTGGGAACTTGAAGGAACTACTGAAATACCAAGTGTCTAGACTGGTATCACTGTGAGAATAAAAACCACTAAACTTGGTGCTTCATAAAACAAAGGCAAACCCCACCCCTCTACTCCGTAATATAAACTAGGAAACAAAGAACTAAAGCTTGATTATGTACCTGACCATGATGCCTCCTTCCCACCCTGGGAAGAACCCACTCAAGCCCTTGCATGAACACTTAACCTCAAGCGATTATCTAACCTCCTTCCCTTTCAATATTCTTTTCTTATCCATTAGTAAAAACATCACAGTACTGTGTTTCTCCAGTGGCAAAGGGCTGGCTAGTTACCTACTACAAAACTTTTAAGCCATTGCGGTTCTCAGTCTGTACACACAGAAAGATGAAAGTTTAAAGGTCTGAGTGGTCTTTTCCCTAACATATTACCAAGAATGCATTCTGAGTCTAGAATTAAATTTTATCAGTCTTCAGTGTTATGCAGAAGTAACATTTGTCTTTGTACAGACAGAAGAGTTAAGTTAAATTGTGTCCCCTGCTTAATTTGGGCAAAGGATAACTCCACCTCCTCCTGAAGTTTTTCTGATGATGGGTAATTTACTTGTTGCAAATTGTAATCTGTGCAGAATTACCGCACTTTACTGAAAAATCCTCCTCTCTGACTGATCTAGAGAAGAAACAAGTTGTAAAGAAGAGTAGCTTGGAGATCAGTCTTCTTTCATAAAGGTGAAACAGAACAAAGTGTCACAGCTCTCTCCATGCACAACTCTCTCTTCACCATCATCTCAGAAGATTGCAGAGCTGTGTACAGCTACATTCTGTATCTACAACTGCTCTATCAGGATTTTTGCATGGAAAAAAACCTCAGTTCTGCATAGCCATACAAGTGCTATGACAAACACCACATGAAAATTGGAACATTAATAAACTACGACAACTTGAACCTTTCTCTTGACAAGATTTTAGTAAAAAAAATGCTGTTGGTTAATACTGTATCCATAGTTTCAAAAAATGCTGTTTGCAGGTTAGTCTGGAAAGAAAAAATAATCACAACACATACAGTAGCAGTCACTGAGACCACTGTTAGTAATCTTAGCTATTTTCACTCATTTACTCCACGTAAAGCCCTTTGCAAAAAGTACACTACTTCATACAAATCAAATGCAGCCCATCCTCCATCACAGCTACAGCTTCTGAGTTACCTTGAGTTTTCTCCCATCTCACTCTGGAAGCACAGCAGAAAATGCTGTTAAACAGCACATCCCTGAAAGAGCTTTACTGGCTGTGGTCCAAAATACTAACTGCCACATTTATACTTTCCCCATCAACTCAATTAGAATTTACCTTTTTCCACAGGGAAAAATTTGTCTTGTTTCCTAATGATGTAAATGTGGGCACCCAACTTTGCTGTGCATTCCCACTGTTTTCCACCTAATTTCATACACATACAGCAAGCAAGACTTTTAATTTTTTTTTTAATTTACAGTATTGATTGCTCCAAATTATGCCTTACTGTTGGTACACAGTAAATACATTCTTCTGAACAACTTAGTATGAAAAAAAATGGCAGTTAAAACATTAAAAACACTGCTTTACAATGTGCGAAACAGAACCTTCAGAAGTAATGATGGTGGCTACAGCCAGGCACAGAGGAAGACTGCTTGGTTTTTTCTTTTAGCCTACCAGCACATTCATTGCTGCACTCCTTCATCTGAAATTGCCTATAACAATGGATTCTACATGAATGTTTCTGCTGAATTAAGAACATTCAATAACTCTCAGCTTGGCCATCAGCACTTGTATTCCCAGAACCGGGTGTTTTTCTCTTATACTAAGAATGGCTGTTATCAGAAGATTTACTGAGCAAAGGGCATCAATAACAGGTCAAAACTGGACAGGTTTCTGAAGGGGAGTTATACTCTATAGGTGCATGCAGCTGTCAAAGTCCGGATGAATTAGGTAACATGCTTCCCCTAGATAAAAGGCAAGTGGCTGGCCACAACTGCCAGTTTGCAAATAGTACTTAAATCAGATGAAATGCATTTTTATCACAAGCTTTAGACAGATTAATACATATTGCAACACCTAGCACTGATTAAATTTAGAAAAATATTATATTAGGATTGGGGTTTTTTTAATAGCCTTTGTTGTTACTGTAACGGAAGATATATGGCAGAAGATGCCAAAAAAACCACCCTGCTTTTTGATGTTGAAGAGCTGAGCTGTCAAAGCTATTATGCTGCTGACAATTACTCATTTGATTATTTACATATTTCTTCTAAACAATGAAGAGGCAGGAAATGTTTATATTTTTTTAATTTTTATGATCAAGGATGACTGAATCCAATTACATAGTCTTTGTTAAGTTAATGGCTGCCAAACAAGCGTGTACTCCAGTGACCCACCATGAGACGGGTGAGACAGATTTTAAGGTTAGACACAGTACATGTAAAAATAGAAAGTTTAAAAACCAATCTCATCACAGACATTTCCATTGCCATCTCCTTTGTGAAATAAATAAGGCAGCAGATAACTTTTACTTTGCAGTGGCAACTTTGAGGTATGCTATTAAGTCTGCTCTCTCGCCCTTCTTCTTAATACCCGCAAAAATCATCTTTGTTCCAGGAATATACTTCTTTGGATTTTCCAAATACTCCATCAGAGTATCCTCACCCCAGGTGATACCTAAAAGAAGGTTAAAAAAAACCAAACAATAAACAGTTAGTAAATTCAAAATAGTAAACACTTATATCCTTGTCCTCTGCTCAATTTTTGGCAGATTTTTGAAACTATCACCAAAAACTGAGTATTTCTGTCCCCTAAGGGCACCTTTAAGTTTACCTTTGTTCTTATTAGCATCCGTGTAAGAGAAACCCTCAGCTTGACCAGTCTTGCGTCCAAACAGGCCATTCAAATTGGGTCCAGTCTTATGCTTGCCTCCCTTTTCAACCGTGTGGCACTGGGAGCATTTCTGGACAAAGATCTTCTTGCCTTTCTCAACGTCTCCCATTGTCAGTACTAGACCAAGAACACACACAGAGGTCAGTATCGCAATCTCAAGGTCACCGACTGAGCAGAAACTTTAAACAGCGTCCCGCAGGTTTACAAAACCAACACGTGCAGCATACGAAGCCGGCAATTCTCCCAGCACTGTCTGTCCACAAACTACAGCTCCTGGGCTTGAAGATTAGTATGGAATCATGAGACTACCGAAAAGATATCAAGGTGATAAACATGCTTGAAGGACAGGAAAAATCCACCCTCGGACAAACTACTTGCCCCACAGCATTTAAAGGGTACGGTGACAATTTCCGAAGAACAAGTTTAACGTAACTCGTACAGCTGTATCAGGAGTTTCCTAGCCGTGAACGAAAGCACAGGACTCGGGGCAGGCTTTTCCCCTGCAGCTGAAAAACCATCAGCCACGCACCCGGGCCGGGCCGGAGGGCAGAAGGCAGCCGGCCGTCACCGTGACCCGGGATGACCCCAGGGGTCCCCCCGGCAGCCACGCGTGAGGGGGCGGCGGCAGCGCCCAAGGGCGCCCGCACCGCCCGGCTCCGGCTCTTCCCGCGCCCAGCCTGGCTCTGAGCCTCTTCTCAGGCCCCGGCCCGCGGTGGGGCCGCCCGGCCCCGCGGTGACCTTCCGCTGCACCCCGGCCACCGCCTCAGGCCGCGGCCCCGGCGGGCGGGAATGGCGCCCAGGACGGCCGAGAGCGACGCCCGCTCGCCCCATCCCCCCGCCTGCCGTCCCCACCCCGGGGGCCCGGCTGCGGCCCGGCCGGCCGCCCGCACCTGCCTGCCCGGCTGCCCCGCTGCGCCCTCACACACAGCGACCGCGCACCGACACCGCCGCTCCGTCTGCGCCCAAGGACACGCCGAACTCCGCCCTATGTAACCCGGCGCCGCCGCAACCAACCCCTGCCGGCTCCGCGGCCCGCCTCTCCGCCCTGACAACCAATCAAGTGCCGGCTCCTGGAGTTCTGATTGGTTGTAGTGGGCTGACGTCACGCCGCCGGAGGATAGTGGGGTAGGTTGCGACCGGCGGGCCCCCGGACTTCCTTCCTTCCTTCCCCTCTGCCCTCCAATCCCGGCGCAGTGACGTCAGACGTCACACTGGCGCGGAGGGGGCGCGCAGCAGCGGGGCGCGGGGGCTGCGGGCGCATGCGCACAGCACAAGTGGAAGCAAGGGTCGCGCGGCGCCCTCAGCGCGCGGGGGAGGCGGTGGGCGGGGCCTGGGCAGTGACGCAGGGGGAGCCGCCGCGGTTAATGGCGGGCGGGCCCTGAGGGCGGGAGCCCAGGGCTCAGTCAGGGAATTACAGCCTCAGTGAGGGCGGGAAACACCTCCGATCGTCGAGTCCATTCTATGGAAATGACACCAACGTGTCATTTAGACCATGGCACTAAGTGCCATGTCCAGTCTTAAACACCTCCAAGGACAGCGGCTCCACCACCTCCCTCTGCAGCCCATTCTAATGGCTAATCACCCTTTCTGTGAAGAATTCTTCCTGATGTCCAACCTGAACCTCCCGTGGTGCAGCTTAAGGCTGTGTCCTCTCCTCCAGTCGCTGGTTGCCTGGGAGAAGAGGCCGACCCTCATCTGGCTCCAGCCTCCTTTCAGGCACTTGTAGAGAGTGATGAGGTGTCCCCTGAGCCTGATTTTCTCCATGCTAAACAACCACAGCTCCTTTAGCTTTTCCTGACAGGGCATGTGCTCCAGACCCTTCACCAGCTTGTCCATGAGTTTTAAAATCTTTTCCAAAGGAGCCAAGGGAGTAATGATGTGGAAGTGTTGCAGTGGCCAAAGTGAGAAGAAATCCCCCCGAAGAACGGGGCCAGGGCTGCCTGCCAGCATGGCCCCACAAAGGGCTGGAGGGGAGTGGGTGCGCAGCTGGATCCTCCGTCTGTATGGGATGCCAAAGCCACACTGCTCTGACAAAGATGAGCAGGTTATGGAAGGGACTGCCACATGAAGGGATGAAAGTGTCCCAAGCGACAGCCCAGCAGTGCGGTAGTGTGTTGCTTGATTTAGCCTTCTGAGAAAAATTGTTTTTCTTTTATGTACCAGGAGTTCCCACACTTTAAGTATCAACAAATGGTTTGTTTTCATATTTTCATGGAGGAGGAGAGAGTTGACAGACTGTTGGTCTGACCAGTGTGTTGGAGGGGTGGCAGCTTCACCCTCCAATCCACTGTCAGCTTTGGAATTCTATAAAATGTCAAGGATGTAAATAAAGTTCCTTCTTTTCTGGCACGACTCGGCGTGTAGGTGCAATTCTTTCCTGTCTCCAATTCCCACAGTAGTGCTCAAAGAGGGGATGTCAATAGTCACACATTGTGGCCTTCCAAGCAGAATTTAAATGGTGAATTCCAGACATGACTGCCATCTCACTCTCCTTGGCAAGGAGGAGGAAGAGCTGTTGGAAAAGCCCAGTGTAATTATGTCCAGTGTTCACAAGAGTTGGACTGTTTGCTTTAACTGTGGACATTAAAACTGTCAGAATTTTTACACTGTCTGGCATTTGGAAAACTTTTTTTTCCTGTGTGTGCTTATATGCTGTGCTGGAACTGGTATAGGCCTGCCCCTGTAATTGCCCATGGAACAGGGCTCATGTGAAATGTCACCATGAAACAGAAAGGAGTGAGGACTGTAAAAATGCATCAAGGGTTCCCCTGATGGCAGAATTTTGCAGATAATTCACAAGACCATTCAGAAATCATCACTCCCTAATTCAGACAGTGCATTGCCTTCCAAAGCTCATGGTGTCTAGAGCACAAAACACAGGTTTTGTGCATTTTCTAACACTTCATCACAAGGTGTATACTAAATATGCATTCTTAAACTTTTAAAAATTTATGCTGTGATTTTATTGACAGTTCACTGGCCACAGTAAAACTGTTTTGCTAATGATACATAGATAAATTCACGTACTTCATTAAGAGTGAGGAAATACGTGCAATGAAACCACTTTAAATCAGCATCTTGAATTCTGTTGTTGCCCAACTCAAATCCCAAATCATGTCAGACTCCCATAATTATGAAGTTGACTGGAAAAATATTATTTTAAAAACTAAACACATTCTCTGTTTCTTTTATTTGCCATTTGAGTTTTGAACCTTCATGGTGCCTTTCACTCTTGTTTTTAGACTTTTTATCATGATTGTAAGGACTGAGTTTCATTTAGTAAGGCTTCTGTCTTAGATGATTCCAAGGGCCAGATGAAACTTAATATCACAAGACTCGTGATAAAACCATGGGTCTCTCCTATCTTTAAAGAATGAGGGAGCTGAAAGCACCTTTTAAGCTGCTCTAAGAAATTGCATCAGTGTAAATTCTTAACCCTCTTTAAGCACTTGTTGTGGACTGATGCCTGCTGACATCTATTCAGAGGTTCTCCCTTTCTTCACAAACTTCAAGCATCTATAGCTCTCTTAATTTCTGTTGCATTTTGCTTTTTAAATCTGTATGCTCCATTATGAGAATTGAATGTTGTGTTTCACAGTTAACCCTTCTGATGCATGTGGAGGGACATTGTAGCAATTTTTTTTTCAGGTTTTTTCCAAGAAGCTGTTTTTGAAAGCTGCAGCTTAATTCAAGACAACTGGATTGCTTTTTATTAAACTTCTGAAGTAAGGAAATAATGCTCTCAGGGAAAATACTCAACCTTTGAGCTTTCCAGTGCTAAAGATTAGTATATTAAAATTAGTCTGTAAAATGAACTGTTACCGTCTCAGCCTCTAGACCTGACTGTGTAGATGTCTGCAGTGTGACTGGCTGCCAGCAGTCGTGATGTAATACCCTTTCCTGAAGGTGTAAATTATACAAACAGAGTATTAGTGGGTTTCCATACTGTATTATTAGTGGAAGCAGAGGTTTGCCTGATATAACAAGATAGTAGTTTAGGGGATGTGTTTTCACCTGTAAAAAGAGGTACTTTGCATGGAGAGGATTTCTCATATCTGTTTGAGCCTATTTGGGCATTACTAAGAATGGATCTGGAGCAACACTGTGGTAAGAACTGACCTGTAAGTAAAGTAGGAGGTGCAGGAAAGGATGTTGTTCAAGGCAGTGTTTAGTTTTTGAAATGTTCTGTGATAGGACACATTAATAGTGAAATTTTTGCCTTCTCTGCTAAACGTGGCATCTGCAACATGTATGTGAAATCCTACGTATGGCTGCGTGTGTAGGGCAGAGTGTAGTGTGGGACTTCCAGAGGCAACACTGAAGACAAAGGCAGGACTTTTCTGGCTTTGTAGGTTTGAATTGCTGGGGTAAACTAAAATGACTCAGGGTGTAATTGCAGTGCTCTATACTTTACTCTACCTACATTAACATTCATTAGACTATTTGCCTTGGTGTGGTTTGCCTAGAAGTATCATATTTTAGTCTTTCAGTTATTCGTTGTGGTTACACCTGGAATACCTTTTCCTTTTTACTAGCTTAGGCGGTTACACACTGGAACTACAGTTATTTTGCAATCAGAATTCTGTGTGTAACTCTATGTAATTCTGTTCCAAAGGAAGGAAAAATTAACCAAATGTGTCAAGTCCAATAGTAAAAAAAACATGTCAAAAGAGGCATACAGATCTCTTTAAGAGGGACACTGCAAATAAAAGAAAAAAGGTAGCTTTGCATTATGGACCTAGACTGGAACTCAGAAGAGTATGTGATTTTTTTTCTCAACTCTGTGCTAAACTTCTGGTTTGGTCTTTGACAAATAACTTAGAACTGATTTCTTGTGGAAATCACCACCTCATCCCTGAGCAGGTTGAGTACCTTGGCGTGTTTTCATCCCCTTACCATGTGGAAGTGAGACGGCCCTGAGCTGATGCTGGTTACCTGCAAACTGCGTCTGCAGTGGGGAGTCTGTGATCTGCGCTGCAGTTGTTGTGGTGTGAGCTGGTTTTAAGAAACAGTTGGAGTTATGACCTGAGTCACAAATCTTACTTCATCACAAAGCAGTGCTGACTGATTTGCACCATTATGATTTCTGAGTTGTACTGAAGCAGTTTGGAAAACCTGCCCTCTTTTTTTTTTTTTTTTTTTTCTGATTTTATCTTTGCCTTTGGAATTGTTTGGGAGAAAGGTGTATCTCTTCCTGGGTTTTTCAAAGCCCAGTTTATAGAGATGAAAGAGTTATTCTGGGCTGGGCTTGAAAAGCTTTTTATGCTAGTATCCTTCAGAAAGGAATATTCCACAGTGGCAAAGTTATGGGTTTAGGGTTACTCTTCAACACTTTTATGATACAAGTCCTGTCATTTGAAATGTACTGCTGACCTTATGTTTATTATGTCTTTTACAGGCTCTTCTGGAGGAAGACGGGAACCTGTTCATCCAAACAGGCAGGGAACAAAGTTGAAAAGCATTAGAGACTGAAAAGGAAATAAAAATGCTTGATGAATGGTGTGCCTCTTATCTTTACTGCTTGTTGTGTTTTATACAGTCTAACACAGAGAACCAATTTTGCTAGTGCTTTGAACAGTTGCAAGGGCAGTCTCTGAGATGCTGCAGTTCCTAAAGGTGACTGTATTCCTTCTTAAAGCTAAATATTGGCCTAGCATCTACTTTTGAGTAATATTTTACCAAACAATTCTTTGTTTTATTTTAAGGTCTGCTTTTAATAATTTCTTGTGGCAGTGTATTTCTTCTTTGTGCAGTTGTCTCTGACAGTATTGTGGTGGTGGTTTTTTTTTAATGACAAGTGTTGCATTGACTTGAGTATCTGGATTGCATTCAGTGCTTAATTGCCATTATTGAAAAGGAAGAAACCATTCCCACATTTAAAATAACTGCTGCTGTATTGTCCCATTCCTGTGTTATAAAGACAAATTATTTGGGAGTGGGACATAAAAATATTTTCCACAGCCAACGTTTAGAGTGGCAGTTGAAGGATTTGATCTTAGCAGAGGAAGGCTGAACTTGGCATTATTTCTGTATTTGCTGTTCCTGTGTTTCTGGGGAGTGAGTTTTGTGAAACTGTAAAAACAACTACTTGGCACTAAGGGACATAAGAATCTCTTAAGTGCCAGGTAATGAGAATTGCCTGGCTGGGATGTTGTAGGTTCCACTTAGGCACAGGGTGAGATAATGCTGCTCATCATTGCAGTGAGCTGTAAAAAAAAAAAATTATAGGAGGCACAGGTGGAGACAGCAGCCAATCCAGCCAGAGTACATAGCAGAGTGGGCACCTGCGAGATTGCCAAGCTTTCCTAGCTGAATCAGTTGCACAACCATTATAATGCCATGGCTTATGGAGTGATAAATTTACTGATGAGTTTAACAGGTGCGAAAATAGCAAAGTACTTTCACCATTCTTTGATGCTGTGGTTTTATGTCTCAGGCATGAAGATTTATTTAGCAGCCATTTATTGTATGATAAAGTATCACCAGGACTGGGGTAGGTAGAAGTCTCGGTCATTCATCTGGCCTGTGGGTAGATAAGAAGATCCAGGGTTCAGAGTCACTCTTTGTCAGCTTGAAAACAAACCTCAAACTGAGAACATTGACTCAATGCCTGCCTTCGCTGTGTGGAGATACGGGGTTGCCCTGCTCAAGCACTTGCCCCAGTAGCTGCCTGCAGACTCATAGATGCCTTGTTATCGGTGGGCTCACAGACAAGTAACCTTGGACCTAAAAATAAGATAGGAAGCATGGGATACAATTTCTCTGTAATCAGCTGATGGTTTGAGACAGGTAACACAATAGAGGCATCTCGTTTGGATGAGTACAGAGGAATAGTGAGTATAAAACATAAGTTTTATAGTTGGGGTAATTTGCTCTGAAGCATGAAATAGCAAGAAAGGACTGAATGCAAGACTTGTCCTAGGATGGGACTGCATCAGCTTCTGTTTTACTATCAGAAAAATCATTCTGAATCCTTATAATCCAGTTTCCACAGTGAAAGTAGGTTAAGAGAGGTGATTCAAGATAGTAATTTAGGGAAAAAAAAAAAAAAAAAAAAACTTTTTTAGTTCANTTTTACTATCAGAAAAATCATTCTGAATCCTTATAATCCAGTTTCCACAGTGAAAGTAGGTTAAGAGAGGTGATTCAAGATAGTAATTTAGGGAAAAAAAAAAAAAAAAAAAAGAACTTTTTTAGTTCAAGGACAAAGTTAATTAAGTTAACCAAGAAGGTCATTCACATTTGAAAGATTCAGGACCCAACAATTTTCCAGAAGTTCAGCTTTTCTTAAAGACAAAACTGTGTTTCTTTCGGAAAAGAACTTCAAAATTAACTTTAGGGATTAAAGAACTGAAAGGCAAATGAAAGGATATTATTTTATGAAGTCCATTATGTTTTTAAGTTTAGAGCTAGTCTCATGCTATTGTGGAGTCTGCCACAGTTTACTGGAAAGCTTAAAATAATAGAGGTATAATAAATGTCCTTGAACATTGTCTGAAAAATTGCATCTCACAAAAAACATGCTACAATGACAGTAATTTCTACTGGCGTCAATTTCAGCTTTTGGATGGCAAGTAGTTGGTCAGAACTACCCCATTTTCCGTATTTGTTTTTCTTTGTAATGAATCAAACAGTTGGAAGAATTTCTGTAATATCCTGCTTGGAGGGGATGACAGTTAGTTATGTTGGTAACACATTTGCTTTGTGTATCTGTGGAAGCCGAGGATTACTCTCACTTACATGATCAATTGGCATGTTGTCTTCCGAATAATCCAAGCTGTAGAGTGAGGAGTACCTCTGCAACAGCCTAAATTCAGATACTGCGAAATTAGTCTCCAAAGCATCAACTTAGCCCCAAGAAAATCTTAAAATTAAGAGTCCTTTTGTAAGGAGATTTGTATGGTTGAGTCTCCTTATGTCATGATGATGTGCTGATCTAATGCAATCTACTAAAGCCTGTGCATTTCTTGAGTCTAAGGTGTAGGCCAGACAGGAGGACCTTGCATGAAATATGAGCACTAGTGTGGTCCCAAGAGTTACATGAGAGCCTTAAAAATAGAAACTTTTCTTACCTGAGAATTTTCAAAGGAGAAACCTTTTACAACATAGAGATAAGGCCATAAACTGGCGAATTTCTCTCTACTCTCCCACAGAAATGAAACTAGTGTGCTTTGGCAGGCTTAATTCTTTTAGGTGTAAACCCAGTTCTCTGCAGAGCTACGAGGCCTCTGTGTACAGCAGCAGGAGGAGCTGTTGAATGTGAAGCCTCGAGACAACACGTTGTTGTTGGGTTGTCTTCTTCATACTCTTCTTCATTGAGAGGAAGTCACTCCTGCAGCTGGTAGAACACGTGGGGTGTTCCTGTCAGTGAAGGGGTAGGTTTCCTCCCTATAAGGACCTTATGCTTGTTTTGCTGCCTGTTGTGTCAAGTTTTCATGAGTTTGGTCACCAAGTAATCACCTGGCTTGACACAGTGCCTGTGGTGCAAACCACCCAGCCTCGGCTAGCTTGTGCTCTTTGTCACAGCGCACAGCAGGGGACGCTGGCCAGGAGCACAGCACCCAGGCAACGCCTCAGTGGAGCAAAGCCCCACAGTGGCTAATCGGACACGTCGAGGTAGAGGCAAAGAGTGAGGGGAGGTCTAAGGTCTTGTGTCTCCAGGAGAGTTTATTCCAGAAGGAGGACAAGGCACCATGGACTCAGAACACAGAGGAACATGGGCTTATAAAGGGCGGGGGGGGGAACCACAAAGTCTTGGCCAATGGGAAAGAAAGGGAAGAGGATCAAGGGAATACATGACCGAGTGAACACCCAGTAACAAAACAAAAGGGAGGGTACAACTCAGAGGATCCAATGGGGGCTTCAAGTGCCTTAGAAAATTCTAGAACCAGGGGAAGGCATAACCATAGATTGACAGGGAGAGAGAGAGAGAGTGTGACAACAGATTGATGGGGCGAGCAACCATGGAGCAAACCACTAACGGAGCAAACCATTTTGTCTAAAACAAACCACTACAATGGCTGGTGGTTTTAGAATCAGATTTTATTAGCCCAGCTTCATTGCTTCTTTTTACATCTGACTTCAGGTATGTGTCAAGTGCTCTATCAGACCAGATTAGGGGTTTAGTGCTGTTTCTGACAGCGATGAATGCTGGATGTTTTGAAGACACAAAAAACTACCCCGGATGAATTTATAATCCTAAGGCATGGAGTTTCAGAGCTCTGAGTACACTAATCCAAGCTGCTAGCTGTTTTTCTTATGCCATTAGGACATGTCTCTAAGGCTTTTAAAAAATTATGTCAATCTTTTTGTCTTCATCATATTCCCAGACTTTTTTGGTTTTTGTTACTTAGGAAGTGTGCTGAACAAAACTAAATGCAAGATGTCCAAATTACATAATATTCTGTCTTTTCTGCTGTCCTGAATTCTGCTGTACTAGAAGCAGAGCAAAAGGCAGGGGTCTGCATTTATTTTAAAATAATTCCTCCAGGAGGTAACAACCATCTAAAAACCCATTTACAGTTGAGTTGTCTTCAGCAGTTCTTTGCGGTAAGTTTCTTCATACTTCACTTTTAAATTTCATCTGTTATTATGCTGCTTGGTTGTTTTTGTACTAAATCCTCTAGGTGCTCTCCTGTACTCTTGCATCCTAATAAATGCATAAACCACCTATGTTTTAACAACTAAAAGTCTCATTGTTTCTGAAATGTGTAAAGGTGGGATAGAAAGTGAATATCCTCTCCTAATGGAAAATAAGGTCTCTGATTCCCGTCATGTCATTTTAGGTATATCCTTTTGGTAGCCTTGAAGCCCTTTGTACTCTGAATATTTGCACAGAAAATAGTGCACTGCTGGGGCACAGGGTCCTGACTGACCTCCTGAAGATCTCACACATGAATGAAGTCATAGGGGATTTGTGCCATGATTCTTTGCTAGTATCTCTTTTTTTGTAAGGGAAAGTTCCATGGATTAGGACTAGCTGGAAGCAAGGTTCTGTTTGAGCCATGTATTCAGGGTATGATCCTGCCAGTCTCGTTAACTCTGGTAATTTTCTTGAAGAGAGAGGGAAATATATCTGATTCCTTGATGGGACAGCTTAAAAGAATGCAATAAAAAAAATTCTCAATGAAAAACACAATGGTATTTTGCTCCCTCTTCAGGTTTTCTCTAGGAAACAACTGAATAATCCCTCATCTAATTAAGAGTCAAAAAAAACCCTAATGAATGTCTGTGTGCTGTTTCTGCTTCTCTAGTCCCCACTTGGCTGCAGCTTCTTAAGATATGTTTTGAACCAATGAGCTGTTCCTGAAAAGGCTGTTCCAGTGTTTCATTCCTGAAATCTGTGTTAGCAACATCATAACTCTGTCAGCGCACAGGAAATAGCAACTTAAGTGTATTCTTTGCATTTTATTATGAGATAGCTTTCCACAAAAGTTTCCTTTGCTGCTTCCTTATTTTCAAAAATCTTTACAAAAATTATTCAAAATATTTAAATATATTGTATTTGGTGACTGTTTTGTTTAGTAGATTTTTTTGTTCACACTTCACAGGAATCTGAAGCAGCTCTGTGACCACAGCATGACAGCAGAGTAGTTCTTTCCTTATCTCTTGGTCTTAATTTTTTTTAATAACCCTTAAATTAATGCTCATTATTAATCTCTGGCTACTATACTGATCACTTTCAGCCATCTAGGCCTGACTCCTAATAACAGACTGCATGTTTTCTGTAGCTTTCCTGCTTCATCCTAAAGGTTCTTCAAATCCCTGGGGGGGACTACTAAATTCCGTTCTCCCTTTACCAGACTTCTCTTCAGTTTAAATACAGTCTCTGTGGCCTTTCCAGTTCTCTGAAACATTCCTGTCTTAGACAGTGGGTGAAAAAGGAGAGAGAAGAGTCTGAAACACAAGCCACAATGGTCTGACATAAGAATGTGTGTTTGGAGAGGCCACAGCCAGCCCTAGAGCATGGAGACTTTGGGAATGTGCTGTGCACAGACAAAGAGACTCCACAGCTTGTAAGAATCATGTTTGCCCCTGTGTGTGCGTGGCAGTGCTGTCTTTATTGGCATTTGACCACCTGCAGCATAGCAGAGGATCCTTTTAATGTGGAAGTTTGGTGTTTGGGAGGGCCTCCAAAGAGCCTTACAGGGGCAGTAACTCTGATCCCCAGCTGTCGGCAACTGCATCATGGCTCCTTTCATAAATGGAAGCAGCCTCTTTTCTGATCCTCTCCTCAGCTATGCCTGAAGCTCCCTGCTGTGAGCATTAAAAATCATCTTGTCATACCCACCCTAAACTTATTCCCAGTCAGATTGTAATGCTCATTTATTAATCCATTTGGCCTTTAATGGACCAACTCTTTCCAAACCAGTGTTTATCCCACTTATATGTTTCTCTAGAATAGTCATGTTTTCACAGCCTCTAGCTCAAGCTCTTCTAGTGCTCCGCAATAGTCTGCACATGTCCTGGGCTACTCTAATTGCTCTTCTCTTTACTGTTTGAATTTATTATGGTTCTCTGGGAAAGGCCAGATAATTTGTATTGAAGTTCTTTTTATTTGTTACTCCCTTTTTAAAAGATTGTGTCAGTTAAGGAAATAAAAAACATTGAAACCATAGTTCTTGTGTCTCTTTCTCTCAGTAGTGTTATCTGTGAGGATTTTTTCTCTCTCCTTTTACAGAATCACGTAAATGTTTTTGTGCTGCTGTCTTAGAGAAGGAATGTTGCAGCTCCATCAGCGCTGTCTGGTGCTGAGGAACTTCACAGCTAGGGATCCCTGTCTGCAGGTTCAGTGGTCTCCCCATAATGAAACCATCCTGGCCTCCAGTGGCACGGACCGCAGGCTAAATGTTTGGGACTTGAGGTAAATCCTAAATTCCTTAAAATACTACTGATTCATTGCATCACTCCTCAAAAAAACCCAAACTGACCCCCACCTTTTCTTTTCTTTTTCCTCCCCCCCTTTATTTTTTTCAGTAAAATTGGAGAGGAGCAATCCCCTGAAGATGCTGAGGATGGTCCCCCAGAGCTGTTGGTGAGTCTTTTCACTCTCATTAATTACTTTCACCAATTACTCCCCCTGCAGTGCAAATTTCAAACCATTCCCCTTTGTGTTTCCCCAATCCNGCTTTGTATCCAGTGGTAAGCTTGGCTTACTTAGGCTTACTGGGTTTTCCCATATTGTATGTTGATCCAAATATCTGAGCTTGAAGTCTTTGTAGGAAAGTGAACATACAGATTTTGGAAGGGATTAAAATTTTGGCCCTCCTCTACAATGCTTCTTNATGCTGGCGCAGAGCCAAAGGAACTGTTCAATTGTAAAGTATATTTGAGTCCCATAGCCAAAGAATGAACTTCAGCAGTTACTGTGCTGAACAATCTCAGTGTATAGTATTCAACACATGTATGCTTGTAAGTGGATGAGTGCTGTTCAGGTAAATCAGCCTGGCCCAGGGTAGGCCTCTGCCAATCACACTTGGAAGCCAGAGGGCAATAAAACTGCTCAGTTTTGAATTATGTAAGGTGCTGGTCTGGATTTTCATTTCCAGAGACAAACTGTTGAA
>VYZR01116464.1:16545-52326 GCA_013400675.1 Oxylabes madagascariensis | reverse complement strand
TTTTTTTTTTTTTTTTTTTTTTAATCTGGCAGCCAAAACTGTTACAAAAGAGTGAACTCACAAATACTTTCCTCAGGTTGGAGATAAAGGTGGGGGGTTTTGGTTCTTTTCTGAATTACCTACCCTTACCATTATGATTAGCATAATTCAAGGTTAAATAAAAATAAGAAATGTTGACTTTTTAAAATACATAAATGAATAATCTAGAAGTTTCAAAGTTTCCTTCCTGTTTAGGGGCAGCCTGCTAGGGTCCAACCCAGAGGGTTCACGGTTCACACTTATTTGATTGTCCTGCAAATTTCTGGACCATCCAGCTCGGCAAAGGCAGCTGCTGCAGCCTGGGCTGAACAACACTGCTCAGATAAAGGCTCTACTTACTGAACCACCTGTATGGCAGTAGCTGTTTTCTCCTGCAGCAGTTCTTTGGAAGTCTAGCAGGGCAAGTTGCCTTTTAGGCTGAAGATAGGTGCTAAAAAAAGTAACACATTGTATCATATTATTATATGGAAACAATTATAAAGCAAGCCTTATAACATAAAGTCATGTCATCAATCTCTGTATTCAGTATGTCACTGAGAAAATGGAAGACTTAAGTTACAGATCTATTAGACACTTTAAATAAATACGATTTTGTGTTTTCGGAAGTGCCCAGCAGCACACTCTGCCAGCACCTCTGAAAATGCAAATGGTGTCCTTTTTTGTCTTTTTTTTCGTCTTTCTTGTCTTTTTTTGTCTTTTTTTCCCCCACATGTATATTTAAAATTAAAAGAAGATGGTACTTTGTGCTTGATGCAAATATACCAAACTGAAGATATCTCTTTGGGGGAAAAAAAAGCCAGCAGGCTTCAGGGGTGGCCTGGTTGGGTGGCAGACTTGGCTCAAATGAGGGGCAGAGGCAGAGCACATCCTTTATCCCAGTCATGCTTGCTCAGAGCAAAGAGGTCTGCGAGATTTGCCTTGGAGGGGACAGCTTTGGTAGAGAAAAAGAACATTTACTGATGAAGCTGCTAGCTGCCATTAGCAGGAAACCAGGTGTGGACTGTGTGAATATTTTAAGTCTAATTTAATTTGGTGCTGGGATTAGGTGTATGCTATTTATAAGCAAGCAATGCCAAGTGGTTCCTCAGGTCTTGCAGCAGGTGGGAGCCTATTTAATGTGAGGTCAGGGAGTGCTGTGCACACTGCAGGGTGAAGCTGGAGCTCTCTGTGGCTGGCACTGCCAAAACCCAGCATACAGAGAGGAGATTTACGTTTTCTAACCAATCGAGGGGTGATTAACAGGCAGAGCATGTGCGTCCCCTCGGCTTTGTAATCGCATCCCTGAGAAACCACGCAACCTTTTGTGCTGGATAACATTTGCATGAGGTGAGGACAAGTGGTTTGTTCTTGCTTTATGGCTCTCCCTGGTACAGGAGAGGTTTGGTATCCTCCTCTGGACACAAAGAGCCATTTCCAGCCACCCTGGCAGAAGGTTGTGGCCAGGAGCTGTGCAGCACCAACAGTGCTGGTGAGCGGAGCTCAGGCTCGGTGTGTTCTGCACACAGTTTGCTTCACTATCTAGATACTGGATTTTATTGGACACATGGCCCTAAAAAAGTTTCCAGAGCAGTAAGACATTGTCAGAGATAGGAACAGGGCATTTAACCTATCAGATCTGGACCAGCTGCAACTTTTTCAGTGTGGGACACGGTCCCAGCAAAAACCCTCAAAATCTGGATAAAAAATGCTATAGGGAATGGCTGAAATCAGGAGAAACTGTCAGCTCAGTTAGTGATTCTTATTTCCCATGCCCCTTTGTTGGCAAAATTTCATAGCACAGTCTGATGGCAAAGAAATTGATAAAAAATATATAATATCATTTTGTCTCCTGCTTGCTGTACTAATATTACATTATTGCAAAAATAAATCCCTCAGATGGAGCAGACACATTCCCTAGACATTCAGTCACGGCAGCCCTACACTTCTGTCTGTCTGAAACATGACAGGCACCCAGAAAAGCTGTCTGCTAGTGGCAGGAAGTTTCTCCTGGCTGTCCCAGCACTGCCAGGTGCTGTGACTGTACCCACTGCTGACTCACAGGAGGTCTGTGCATGGCTGCTGCTATGTTGTTGTGCAGAGAAGACCTCAAACACGGCTTGTCTAGGGTTTGGATGCACATTGTCCCACTAACTGCTTCCTTCTTCTATTCCTTGCAGTTTGCAGGCAGTACTGAAATGGGGGGAGATGGATAACTTGCATGCTGGAGGGCAGAGCTGCTGCGCTTCAGGGCTTAACTGAACCACCTGGAGAATAAACTGAGAAGAATCGCATGAAACTCAAAAAAGACAAACACAGAGTCCTGTACCTAGGATGAAACAACCCCACATGGCAGGACGGGGTGGAGATGAAGCAAACAGACAGTGGTTTGGCAGAAAAGGATCTGGGAATCCTTGTGGACCAAATGTGGGACATGAGGCAGCAGTGTGCCCTTGCAGCAAAGGCAGCCAGCTCCACGCTGAGCTGTGGGAGCATGAAGCAGAGGCAGAAGAGATATGAGAGTGTATCTGGAGCACTCTGTCCACTTTTGGACTCAACAGTACATCAACAAACAAGATTGAGTCCAGAGGAGGCCACAGAGGCAGTGAGGGTGTTGGAGCAGCTGATGTATGGGGAGAGGTTGAGAACTGGGTTTGTTCAGCATGGAGAAGGGAAAGCTTCAGGAAGGGCAGAACAAAAGGGCAGATGGAGTCAGACTCCTCAGTAGTACACAGTGATGGGCATAGACACCAGCTGGAACATGGGAAATTCAAATTAGGCAGTTGGGAAAACCTGATTCATCAGCAGGGCAGAGGAAGGGCCTGACCCTGCAACAACTTTCCCAGGGAGGTTGTAGAGTCTCCATCCTTGTAGATGTTCAAAACCCAGCTTGTCAAAACCCTGAGCAATGTGCTGTAGTTGACCACCTCCTGAGCTGCAGGGTGACAAGATGATCTTCAGAGATCCCCTCCAACCTAAATTAGTCTATGGTTCTAAGGCACTACCCAGGATAACTGCTGAGTTGGTCTCTTCAAGCATGTGCTCCAGAGCACAGCTCCAGTTTAGGTTCTTTAAACTGACCACTAAGAAGCTTTTTACTCTTTATTGAGACCTTAGAGAGATTATACGAGTAAATAAGTGTGCAATATTGGATTGTGGGAATATGCTCCTTAATTATCTGTAAGCCTGATGGCACAAATATGGGTGTGAATCCTTAATTCAACTGAAATTGCTGGATCCTCCCTTTTCTGGAAATCACAACCTAATTTCTGAATCTTTTTGTTTCGTATAAAATTATTATATACTTATATTTTCAGCTTTCCAAAAACCTCAGATAAATTCTATTAGTATTGCAAAGCATTTAAACACATGCCCAGCTTAATGATCACAGACATTATTGGTGAGACCAAAGCACTTGTATTACATCTCATCTTCAGACAAAAGTCAGAAGTGTGATACACTATATTTTTCACTGGGATTTTCTGTTCACTGCTTGCTTTCCCTGTCCCAGTCGTTAGCTGTTCACAGAACTACATGATGAGATGTGACAAGAGTGCGGGTTTCAAAACTGCAGAAAAAAACAGCAAATTCTGGCAGGAATAGTAGTTTAGGGTTTCCTAGCATTCTTTTATCAAGCTATCTCAGTATCTTCTCCTAGGTATTTTTAGTCACTTACCATGAACTACTCATGCATCAGTGCATCAGCTATCTGCAGGCCAGTCCACCCTGCTAATTGAGGTGGAGATTAGGCCAGGAGCTTTCTTATCCTACGTTAATTTTTATTTCAGCCCCTAAACCTGGGTTATAGAGTGACCTCCCACTATGACCTAGAGCTTTCTCTAGCCCCACAGTTACTGACCTATGAACTTCTTAAGACTGAATTTTTCCCTTAAGCATCATTTAATTGAGAGTAGTTTTCCTTCCTGCTGAAGAGAATAGTCAAAGTTTAGAAGTTCCAAGTACCTGAAGCTACTATGAGCTTAAAAAACCTCTGACAAGTTCCTATGACTGCTTGTATATGATTTTACAGCATGGAACTGTAAAACAAATACATTTTAAAGCCTCATCCTTGCACTGGCCGCCATGAGAATGTTTCAGTCGGTTGTGATAGTGTCCTGAGAGCTCCGGCCACAAAGCCACACAAATCCCTTTTCTGCACACATTCAGCTCGGTCTGAAATGAATAGAGGCTATCAGGTTGTATGCAAAAATGGGAATCCAGCCTCCTTTTGCATTATTGGTATATGCAGACATTCATAGCTGTAGTGAGATGATGAAACTGAAAGAGGTGAAGTATCTCCAAAAGCAACCTATGTACCTGGTTAAGTCCTAGCTCTGCTTGTCTTGAAAAGCAGAAAATTACCTCCCTTTTCCATTGGCTTTCAAACACCAATCGTTGCTTTTGAGTATTGAGGCACCTTACCTGCTAAAGAGGTTCTTGGTGCTCTCATTAGACCAGAATTAAATTAGAAAATTATGGATCAGAAAGATCTGTTAGATCTCTCTACCATTTCCCACCACTAAAAGTTACAGAATGGAGTAAAATAACAGCAGCACATTTCACCTCTTTATTTTAGATAAGACTGGCTGTTGCACAGAAAGTTTCTGCTTAAGGTTATTGAACAGGAAAATGCTGGATGTACAGGAAGTGGAAAGACTTGTCAACTCTTCAGAGACACTTTCTTTGTAAAGGTGAACTCTTTACGGAGTATTTGACACACGCAGAGAAGAAGGTGTTAATCTGTTCACATCCAAGGCACAGTCTGCAGGTTGCTGGTAATTGCTACCCCATAAATGTGCCTGTCATGCCTCCTTAGTCTTTAAATATCCAAACTCAAAATAGATGTCTGTGCAACATGTTGAGCCAGCACTATTGTTTTGTGAGGCAGTATTATTCATTTAGCTTCAGCCAGCTGCTCTCTATATTCAGCCTGAAGGAACAGACTGGAATTTGTAACCAGACAGGCAGGCTGGAAAGCTATAACTTATTCCCTGGGCTGATAAACCAGTGCATCGAAAGTACAGTAAACAAACGCCCACTGGAAACCCATTCCAGTGCTGTGTCCCCTCCTTTCCCCTGCCACAAATAGCAGTGATCACAAGGGAACCTGCCTTCATAAACAAATACCCTAGACCTTAATTCTAGTATCAGCTGCATGACATAGTGTTGCTGGTATGTTAAACACGGCACATAACAGCAGGATACACTATTAGGTCACACACGGCAATATAAAATACTAGGTAAGGTCTATGCCGTCTGCTGGGTGGGGACCTGGAGCAGGTCGGTTGTTTGTAACCACATTGCCCTCTACTGACAGATGCCCAAAGAGGTTGAGACCCTAATTCTGCTGAACATCACTCGGGGAGAGGCTGTCCTGCCACTCGTGATGAGGCATAAGCAAGAGGTGGTGTCATGGCCCAGCCTGGCAGGAGATACCAGCATTCATCTCCTTTGGTAGACACCATTTATTCTAGTCCCAAAGATGGATACTTGGCTATGAATTGATGTTCTCCACTGAGAGAGTCTCCTTCTTTTCCTTTTTTGAAAACAAATAAAGAATTGTCTGAGCTGTTTTCTCCACATTCTTCAACCTTTTGTGGACATTGGAAGCAACCAAGTGCATAATCCAGCTGCAGGCAAACAACCATTGTGAGTAGGAGTGCCTCCAGCCCTTCTGCAGCACCCTGCAGCTGTGTGGAGCCTCTGCACAAGCACATCCTCTGGCAGCTGTTACTGCTGCTTGAGGAACAGGAATCTTCACAGGGCTCCACAGGAATAAACTGGGAGGTCTGTCTCCCTACGTTCCTACAAGAAATAATAAAGCAATGGGTGACTTCTCCTTGGCCAGCTCCTCCTAGTCGATGGCTGTGGCTCTGTGCTTGCCTGTGGGAGTTGCCAAGGCTGACAGAGCACTGGGCTAAGCAGGCACAGCCTGGACTTCATCTGTGCATCACAGGCTCTCAGTTGGATTGTGTCTGGCCTTCAGCAGAAGCTGTGCTGTCTGCTGCTTGTAACAGGCTCTCACTCCCCATATGCCTTTGAACCACCTCCAGCAGCATGTGGGTTGCAGAGGAGATGGCACTCGTCTGTGAAGCTGCAGTTCAAAAGGCTGAGAGCTGGTACACCAGATTAAAAAGCCCATGAACTCCCGTTCTGGGACAATGGTGTATTTTACTGGGGTACTTCACTTTCTCTGGCCTTTATTTACTTGGGGGAGCAGCAAAATTTTGAAGAAGGCAAATGCAATTCTATAGTTATGTTGGAAGGAGAGTTACATTGTGTCTTCTCAATTAGCAATTCATGCAATCAAGATGCATTCACATATGTTCCTTAACATAGGGAGAAATCTCTGATGCCATGTATTTTCCCAAGGGAAATTTCCACTAGTGCCTTTGCCATAAAAATTCAAATAGTACAAACTTCTTGTTGGTGCTATGCAGTTTTTCCTATCTCTGAAGATACTGTTTCATACCAAGAGAAACCAACAGAAGAAATATATTATCTTCATGAGAAAACATGTACACATGCACATGTCTGAAAAGAGTGTGTAAAGTATATGCATGTGTGTGTCTCTCTCTCTACAACAGGATTCATACGATTAAAATCAGCACATTTTCTTCAGGCATGAATTATTTTCATTCAGTCACTGGTGGATTTGTAATGTTTTCAAAGATCCCATGAAAACAAGTGGGAACATCTGCAAAGCTGACGGGCTGCGGTGTGTGTGGGACCGGGTGAGTTCAGAGGAAGGAAACCAGCCATTGATCAGCTCACCATCAGGTGTCATCTCCATGGCTGGAAATGCTGGCAAGGAGGGAAGCTGGACACGGGAAGGAACTGAGCAGCAAACAAGCCATGCGTGAAGCCCTGGAATAAAAAGTGCAAAAACAATGAAGCTTAGGTAATGGGAGAACTCCTGCCATGTAGGAAGAGGAACAGGCTGCAACTCATTCCAGCCCAATCACTCCAGGACAAGCATGTAAATCATCCGAGGGTGCACAGAAGAAGCTATTTATAGCTCTTAGTTGAAGTACTTCTTATTTATTGTTGTGTTTAGGCAGAAGGAAACCCACCAGTACAGGAAAGATGCTTCTCCAAGTCTCCAATGTTTCCTGAAAATTTTATATGTGTGCTTTAGCCCAGCTTTATTTAGCTTCATGTTCCTTATTTCAAAAAGCATGCAGATTAATGGTGCAGTGCTGATAAATTTTTATGGACACCAGTGTGGTCCCCTCCCAGGGATCCCTCCAAAGCTGGTGTGGGGTACCCCTGGGCTGATGAGTGTGTGCATCCCCTGCCAGGTCTTCCATTATCTCCTCCCTCAAGGGCACAAAAGGCTGAAACATGAAACGCCGCAGGCTCATCTTTACAAGATAAATAAATAAGTAGCAGGCAGAGGGCTGGGTGGGCTCTGGGCTGCTGGAGGCCTGGAGGAGGAGGTGGCAGGTGAGCGAGAGGGCACGGTGAAGGTCAGCGCTGGCTTTCCTCTGGGGAGTTTGTACAGCTCGGTTGTTCCCCACTAAATGCCCCAGGGTGACAAAGTGCTTTAGTCCAGGAGCGCCAGGGGCCTGCCTGAGGAGAGCAGCCCAGCAGCCGTGCTTCCCCAGGGCTGCTTCCCCTCTGCCACCGCTGCCTTGCTGGGAGCACCGGTGCGGGGAAAGCAGGAGCCCCAGGCACGGCCCCTTTGGCCCAGTAAAATGCCCTCCAGGCCTGCCTGTCTCCTGTCCCCAGGGGCTGGGAAGGCTAACGATGCATCCCTAAATTGCCAGCTCTACAATGCTGGCAGGTCTGCATAGCTCCCAGAGGTTTTTCCCCTGCCCTTTCTGTCAGTGGGAACCCCCCCAGCCGGAGATGACCGTGCAGAAAGAGGAGTGTTAGTGGGGCAGATCCATTTACACTATCGCTTCCCGTGGAATGAGACATGAGACCGGGCGGTGGTTCCCACTTCTCCTCCTGTGCCAGCTGGCTCCCCAGGGGAGCATTTCTGTCCTGCCCGACTGCTGCAGCTTTCGGGGCCTTTATCTGCTGGGCTGGAGAGCTCCTGTCCAGCAAGGAGCTGGTGTGTCTTGGGTAACATTGTCCTGATTTGGTAAGAGGGAAGCAGAGGCAGCGAGATAGTGCTCAGCTGTAGGCCCTCCCCATTTGCATGCCTGTGTAATCCCATTTCACTGCTAGTCCTACTGTAACCATCCAGCTCTCCTTTACTGAGGATGTCTGTTTAACCCTTTCCTGAAACCTCAGCTTCACTTCTGTCCTTCCAGAAAGCAATACACAGATCTCGGTTATTGACTGAAGGTGTCAGGAGTCCCTGTTAGCATCAATGAGGAAATACCATTCAGTTCCTTGCTAAACAAACATTTAATACATTTAAAAAAAACCCACAGTAAATACTATTTAGAATACCAGTGCTTTAGTTTTAAACAAAACCCATTCAAGCTGTAAATCCATCAGCTTTTCTCGTATAAAATTTCCCCTTCGTTACCACTACACACACTTGTAGTGACAGGTCACATCACAGCACTTGCACTTCTGTACTTCAGTATGCACATAGAAACACAGTTGTCTCCAAATGTCTTTCAGAGGTAATTTTCCTGTCTTCATAGTATAGCTACAATTTGCAGTCTAGACCTAAATTTCTTAGAGCTGGAAAAGAAGAGTATCGTCTTATTTGTTACCTAAACACTTCAAAACCTCTTCAGCAAGCAATCTGGGTATCTTCACAGCCAGCAATATTTTCCTGTTATGACTTCACCAGCTTCTTCAGCTGCAATGAGTCTCCTCTGGAGTTCTGCTTTTGCACCTACACTCCCGTAGTCAATGAAGAGGAGACACATTCACCTGGTAGGTTTTTTGAGTTGGGTGAGCTTTGTTAGAAGTTAGAAATTGAAGACTCTCTTTAGTTGGGCCCTTCTGGCTGAATTGTCCTGGATACCATACAGTCAAATAAAAAATGCATCATTGTTTTCGTATGATTCCTCTCCCTTGCTTTTGCATTTCCCATCATAACTGAGGTGTGAAGAGGGAGGATTGTTCCTCCAGTTTTAGCATTGCAGAATGATGTAATTTAGAAGTAACCTTGGGAGACCTCACCCAAACCCCATTCACAGTAGACAATGTCCAACTTAGTAGCTAAGTGGAATTTTCCCGGTTCCAGATTGTGTTCGTTGCCTTTTGCTGTGCACCTCTTAAAAGAGTCTGGCTCCCTCTTCCTTCTTCCCTGCCCTCCAGTAGCTGTAGACAGCAGCAAGAGCCCTGACAGCAATGCATCTCCAGGCTGGGCAGGCCCCTGTCAGCCTCTCCTCCTCCACTTGCACCAGCCTCCAACAATCTTGGTGGCCTCCACTGGGCATAGCTCAGCGTATCAAGGTCTGTCTTGTTCTGGGCAGTCCAAAAGTGGACATGGTACTCTCAGCGTACTTAATTCTGAATGAAGGTTAATCGCAGCTTTCCTTGAAACACGAAAAATTGCCTCAAATAGTGGGAGCAAAAGCAGCCCTTGCTGTGTTTCTGGGAATGGGGTCATCATAAACAAGAATTTTCACTTCAAAACAATCTCTTCTTTTCCTGTCTTCAGCTGAGGCTTTAAGCTGAGTATCTGGGAGCTTTTCTTCGTAGGAGAAACCTGCTTGGAAGCCACCTTCTCATGCCCAATGTCTCCTTCCAACAATTCAGAAGAGGATTCATTACAAAGGGTAGAGGAAATCAGCTGCTCTTAACTTTCGTTTCCACACTTTATTTGTCCACAAAACCTAAAACAAGACTCTTTTTTAATGTCTTGTCAGCAAGGAAGAGGAAGCATTTAGCCCAGACGTGGCATTCCATGTACATTATTTTATATCACTTGCATTAATAATGTCATTATAATAAAGTGCAAAGAAGAAATTTGATCTGCTTTGTTCTCCCCTGAAGGGAATGCATTTCTTTCTCTGCTGAGTGAGCCTCCCAGCATCTCACAAACATATGGTCTCTTAGGTGTAAGTGATGCGCACCTGCTTTATTGTCTTTAGCAGGAAGGAACTAAATATATAACAGATGCTCAAGTACCTTGAAATGAATGTATTGTGCAAACAGAACTGTCATCACAGTCCTTGCAGTCGCATTTTTCACCTGTTGTATGCTTGTTTATCTGTAGTTTGTTTTGACAATGTGTAAAATGTTTTTTTAAAAGCTTGGAAAACTCACAGTTTCCAAGCTGGGCTAGTGTCTTACGTTTTCATAGATGGCACCTTCATATCTAGACTATTTAATATCTGTTTAAAACTCAAGTAAATGTATTCCACTCCCCCCCACTTTTTTTTTTAATATTTTTTTTAGTTGTGCTAAATTCGTGCTTGGTAATAGGCAGTTTGGCAGAAAAAGAGGGTGTTCAGTCTTCAGACAGCAGAAGACTTAGTCCTTTTTTGTTTTGCTTGGAATGGATCCATATATGAAGTCTGGACCTGAATTTGAATTCCTTGCATTTCAGAGGTTTTCAGATCAGACTTCAGGTTTAGACCATCACAAAACACAACCCAAAATATACATTCTGGCTCCTGACTCAGATTTTTTCTTTCTTTTCTCCCCATCACTTTCACCAAGCAGAGTTTGGATGAGGATTTTTCCTACCCTCGTGTTCCTCTTCGCTGAACTAGATCTGTGTCATGTCAGCAAGTGAGCCAGGTCCCCAGCCCAGGGCCTTCAACAGGTCTTGCATATAACTAATTTTCCTGGGTTTATTAAATGTCTAATCTTCATAACAGAAGAAGAGGAAGGTTTGCCCTGGCCTTTAGGGCTGTGGCTTTCATACTTTTGTCTGTTAGGTGATTTGTACTACAACCCTTTTGGCACTGAGAAGCAAGAAGCTGGCACTTGTGTCCTCCTGGGCTCCACTTCCCAAGGTCTCCACCACTGCTGGGATGTCAGTGTGAGAACAGCACCCATCCTCTCCTCTCCACCTTTGTTTCTCGGTTGCCTCATGTTCATGGCTGACAGCCATGCTGCACACAATGTATGAGGTGTACTACAGAGCTTACCTGCCCCAGAGCTTTTCTTGTGGAATCCAAGAGACAGGAGGTTTGTTTTCTGCCCACATGTATAAAGCTGTGATGGAAATCGTGGGTCTGTGGACACTCTGCTTGGTTTGAGGTTGTGTTTGTTGCACTGTTGAATTTGAGCCCAAGGATGCAAACAACCCCATGGCAAAGCTGTGGCTATGTGATGGACTCCTGGGAGAGTCCATGCTGCCAAGCATTCTGGGATGTGCCTGGTGGGCTGTTGAGCTGCTCCACAGCTCACATGTAGGGCAAGATCTCTGTCCAGATGCCCAGTATAAACTGAGGGAAGGCGGTAAAGATTTGCTGATATTCAACCAGTTTTAGCCTTTATTGTCTCCATAGAATATTTTAAAGCCTCTCTCCCCAGTGCAGCCAAGTCAGAAGGGCCATTTGAGGTCTTTCATTGTGATGGTTAAATGGATAGAAGAGGGAAGCTCACACTCAGTGCAATCTGCCTCAGAGCTGCTGCACCTGACTTGCTGAGTGAGTTTTCTGTCTCTGTGATCCACTCAGGCTCCAACTCTCCAGCCTTGTCCTGCACTGTGAGGCAAAAGAAATGGCTTCTGCTACGGGGACTGGAAGAGCCACCTTGCCCTCAGCTCAGACCCTTACTGCAAGAGCACCCTGAAACTACCACAGGCAGGGAGAGCTGTACCTCTGCCTCCTACCTCATCAGGCAATGTGCCACTGCAGGATTTATAAAAGGCTGCAGGCAGCTCTGCCTGAGGGATATAGGCTCTGTAGCTCCAAGGGTGACAATCTCAGATAGAGATAAGCCACCGCTCTTCCTGCTGGTCTTCTGTGTTTTCTGGGTACATGGGCCAGTGCACAAGACAGATCTGAGCGTTTCCTAATTGCCGTGCAGGGTGATTTCTTACCCTGCAGCTTGGTTTTCATCGCTCCTTGTTCAGAGGTGTTTGACTCCCTGCAGTCATATACAGTGTGCAGAGAGCTTAGGAACATAACTCAGGACCATGACTTCTAGTTGGCAAATAAGGTCTTAAAAACCTTTTTTGTGCATCTTGCCCTGAGAGATGTGCACCTGGAGTGTGGTGTTAGCAGGGGGTCACTACTCATGCTCACACACCCCTGACCCATAGCTGGCTGGCACTCTGCACCAACACATGCCAGGCTCTTTTTAAGCTCTGCAGCAATTTTTTGAGAGTTGTTCAAAGGTTTCAATCTGACTCTGGGACGTGACTCCCAGTCACTGTGCAGTCATGTTAGCTGACTTGCCTCCTCTTGTATGCTGTGGTTGGGGCACTCAGTCCTCAGCAGAAGAGAAGGTGCCCGAGCCCTTTCCTGTCCCGCTCACAGAGGAAATGGCACCTCACCTCCTCCTCCAGACACCCACCAGCTCGATCAGCTCCCAGAAATGGTACAAATGCAGCTCTGCACCTGCAGGAGCACTGAAGCAGCACTCAGATATCATGGCTGGGTTGAGGAGGGAGAAAGGTTTTCTGACCTTTGCACACTCACAGCCCAATTTCTTTCTCTTTAGCTGCTCCAGTATCTGCTTTACCTTCAGTGGGACTACCTGGAAAGCCAAAGAGAGCAGAGCCTGACTTTTGATGTAAGAGAGTGCAGTTTCTTCATCCCAGGCTTTCTTCGGCTTTACTGTGTTCATCTGTATGTCACCTAATTTCTGGTACCAAACCATGGCAATCTCATTCTAAAAAGTAACAGCTTCCAGGATCAGTCCCTGCTGCCCCTCTCATGAGTGACAGGATGTCTGGGGGGCTCAGAGGTGCAGGTCCTGAAACTGCACAAGCAGAGTTTGCGGGGATAAAGTGGGAATTGTGTCCCTGAAGGCCCCTGCTTCAGGGCTCCCTGTGGTCAGACAGGCCAGGGTGTCTGGTGAGGTCTTCTAAAAAGTGGGCAAAGAGCCTAAATATTAATTTGATGTGAGACAAACAAATCACAACTTAGATACTGGAAGTTTCTCTGTTTAAACAAAAAGGAGTCTGTCTTGTTAATTTATTTATTCTTTTTTCATAGTTTAATAATACCTAGAAGCAACATGATGGCTGTCCAAATCCTCATGCCTCAAAATACTTTCAGGATGAGATACTACAGAAAGTCTTGTATTGGTAATGGAATATTTTTAGAAGCCAGAAAAATCTTTGGAAGGTAAATGAGAAAAATTCTGTGTGTTTGTTTACTCCATGAAGAACATAGCTAAGAAAAACTCGCCTTTACAAAACTGTTATGATGTACCACTGTTATGGGTAGTTAAGCTTCAGACTATTTCTTTCAGTTCTGCAACTTCCAGGCATGCATTAGGTGGCAGAAATTCCCACCTGTCTTGGCACCTGTCGTTCAACTATTTCAAGTGGCATCTCTCATGGATTTTTTGTTTACAGCTTCATTAAAGGCAAGGCACTCTGAACCCCACTTGATTTTGAAGAACGTGTGACATCTTGCTGCAGTGACATCTCCAGCATCAGAGATGTTCACTTATTCACTATAAGATCAGAACTAAGGTAGAAAATTGAGAATATTTGCAAAACACATTGTGCTCTGGCTGAATACAATTTCAATGAGTATTTATAAATTCAGGTAACAATGACCTAAGTTAATTTGACCCTCATTCTCATCTACAGTATCCTGCATTTCTCCAAATGTAGGGTTTTGTGGCTATTGTTTAAACTAAGGCCAACATTGGTCAAGACAGGTTTGAATACCAGCCAAAATATCACTAAATACAACTCTCTGCTGAATCTGAGCATCTGCACCTCGAAGGTTCTTTATAAAGTTGGCCTGCTGTGATCTACTGGCCTGAGAACAATTCCATGAGCGAGGAGGGAGTCAGCTCTTAGCACCAGGGAGGGTTTGGTAGCAGAGCTTGGCCGCTGCAGAGCGCAGCACCCTCTCGTGGGAGCTGGCCCTGCTCCCTTCACTCCGAGTGATGCAATCATCCTTTTCATTGCAAACCTGGAGGCTGATTCTTCAACGACAGAATGTCTAATTTCCAAAATCCATTATGGTGCACCTGCAGATGTCAGTATAGCCTAAAAAATATATACTTTAAAAAAGGGCTCCTAATTAGTGAAGGCCAAGCCATTCACGCAGAGCTCATGACCTCACTCAAGACCTGGGGCTTCTGTAAGGGAAAAGGCTCCTACAGTAAGTGTCCATATGCTTCAGTCCACAAAATCAAGACAACTGAAAGGAGACAAAAGGGGCAGAGGCTGGAGAAAGTGGCTGCACTGCACAGGTGGGAATGGGCTAGGCTTTCTAGCTTGTGCAGCAGAGGGTGTGGCTCTGGTAAGCACAGGCTTGACTTTGCTTTGAGGTGAAGCAGTTGTCCATCAGTGCACCTAGAATTTATCTTTAGGCCATACTTCTAAAAGGAACACGTGCTGAAATAGTGTTTCAGGACACATTATTTGCTTTTAGAACCTATGCCCATCTGTTTCAGCCTGGGCTGTTAGCCCAATAAAACATTTGCAGACAAAATATGGGCATTTTGCATCGTCTTTGTGTATTTGCAGAAGGTTAAAAGCATGCCTTTGGGTGAGAAGCTGGAGCCTTTTTATTTCATGTGATTTCATGTGATTTCTGCCCTGGAGAAAAAGGCAATTACAGAGGTCAGTTTTCCTGCTACATTCTGAATTTTTTAGACTAATAATGAAGATGGGATGGTTATTCCTAATTTGTCACTCATGAAGTTAATCCTCTGTGCACAAGGACACAGTGAGCCTGCCTTGTGAGCTGATGTCTGTGTATCACAAATTCAATCCCAGTAGGGGCTATTTGCTCAAGGTTTGGACTTGGTAGTTCCCTCCAACTCAGACTATTCTGTGATTCTGTGAACACAGCAGTCTTTCTGCTGCCAGGGAGGACAGAGCATTTTGCAGGAGGGTTGTGGAGGCACTTGCTGCCTTTCTCCTGCGGGCTCTGAGGTGGGCGGAGCTGAGTTAGCTCGGTAATGTAAAGCTGTAGGTATTTACATCATGATTTTGCAGCCTGTCTGAGGTAACCTTCCTTGGAACTGAGCAGCAGATGAATGCCAAATAGCTTTCCTATAAGGGACTTCACACTAAGCCTTTTAGGAGCCTGGCTTATGGCGAATACCGTGAGGATATAACACAGCAGCAAACAGCCTGTGCAAAGAGCTGGCACAACTCAAGCATCGTGTCTCTGGAGATTACTCACAGGAAAAGCAGCATGTCTGGCTGAGCCAATGCCTGAGCAAGAAAGTGCCTATATGTGCACAGGTCACTTTTCCTCTTCCCCTCAAAACCAAGGGGGATTTTTTTTTGTTGGGGTTTTTTGGGTTTTTTGTTATTTAAAGGCTGGAGGGTTGCAAAAACCAGTGTCAGCTAGCACCTCAATGCTGCCAGCAGCCTAGACACCAGAAAGTGGTCTTTGTGCCCAGTGCAGGGCACTGCACAAAGGAAATCAGTGCAGGGGTGTCTGGTAAAGGTTTGCCTCCTGCATTAACTCCATCCTGTGCCAATCTTTTGGTTTTGGCTAAATAGGACCATGAAAACATGTGGCTAACCAATGCCTGCGTGTCCTATATATAGGGCTTTGTGTCATGGGCCCTGGACTGAGTTCACCTGAGGCTTTTTCCAGGACAGACATTGCAAGTACTTGGTCAGGGTCTAAAATTAGGCCAGGAGATCTCTAGGTAGGTGCAGAGGTGCAGACACAGAACAAATGGACCCACACAAACCTAGAAGAAGAGTCCAGGATTAGAGCACGTGGATGTGTCTTCTCACCCAGGGGTGTGCCGTGGTGTTGCCCACGGTGTGATGCCCTGACAGAGGCGTGCCCAGGGAGGAGCAATGCTCCCAGGTGTGGGTGCTATGCTGGCAGCCTGCACAGCACCACCATCTGCCCCAGCCTAGTGGAGCTCCATGCCTGGTTGTCGATTAGTTTATCCCCTTAATCCGTATGTTTTAATCCAATAAACCAGTGCATGCAGTGGGCAAGTGCAGCAGAAGAATGAAACAAAAGCTGTTTATTCTACCCAAAACAGTGACACCAAGCAGTTTAAAGCTGGCAGCACAACAGTAAAACCAGTTTCTTTGGCTCTGAGAGTTTGCCCTAAGCTGAACAGAGTTAACAGAAGTCTTTCAAGACTATGATTTTTTTTTTCTGCTTTGGTCATCACTTATTCATAGGATAGAGAGAAAAATTTTGCAGTTCCTCCTGCTAACCTCTCTCCCCTGATGTGGGAGCATACCAGCCCTTGCTACCCTCAGACTGAGTTGAAAAATAAAGAAATGACTGCAGAAATGAGAATCTGACTGAGTATGACTTGTCTTGCTGCTCTTCTCTTGATCTAATTCAGATCTTCTGGATTTGTATATAAATTATATTGAGGTATACAATAGACTCAGGATATAGTACAAGCCTTAGGTCTAAATAGAAAAGCAACCCCTTTTTTTTCCCTAGGACCCATTGCATTACCAAATTGCTCTTGTCAAGGGTTATTGAGGTTGCAACAAACTGGGGGCCCACAGCATTTTTATGCCTGGGGTTGGGGCAGCAGAGGATGTCAGGGCAGGCTGAAACACCGGCTGCATGATGCTCTAAAAGTGTCATTTTCCCTCCCTGAGCCCCCTTGGAGCAGCCAGGGCTGCACCTGCAACAGAAGCAACAGCTTTTCAGGAGCCATCTCAAATTTATCCCTTAGGATAAGTTGTGTCTGAGTTGCCCAGTGACCTGTGGGTGGTGGCCAGTAGTACATGCTCAGAGGAGGAATGTGTTGGATCTGTCTATACTGTAAGTGCTTCTGACTCATTTCTACCTGTTATTCTCTGTATTTGGAATCTTCCTTGATGCCCTCAGTAAACTTCAGTTGAGTGACAGACCCTGAAATAACCTTTTCTTTTCCTTCCAAGCAACGTAATTTAATGAACAGCAGTGGTGCTTAAAGGTCAAGTTTTACTGGAAATGCAACAAATTAAAGGCAAAATGGTGCTAAGCTGTGTGGCCTTGTGTTCCTAGGAAGGCTGTGCAGTGCTGAGCTGCCTCACCCCATCTGCTCTCTGGTGACTCAGGTCCTGACTGAACCTCTGGCAGTTTTAGATTCTACAGCTCTTGCAGGCAAAGCCTTCAACCAGCAGCACTGCAGGCGGGCAAGAGTGAGAGTCCCAGCGGAGCACTTCCCGGCATGAGAAAAACGCACCAAAGAGAAAGTTCTCACTCCAGTGCTTCCCTCCTATTAAGTTTTCAAATAACAGATGTTTCCCTCTGACATTTCACAAAAACTTCTCTGTGAGGTTTTCATTGCTTTCCAGACACTTTCCAGTTAAAAGAAACTTATAAAATTGCCTACTGTTTAACACCTGTTTAATATCAAGACAAGTGGAAACTCACGAAGCCTGTGCTAGCGCTGAAGGGCCACTCTCTAAACGTGTCACTTCCAGTTTCAGCTCCTGCCGTACTGTGAACCAGGACATGGTGATATCTTTGATCTCAGAGGGATGTGGGGAGCGTAGGGATGTGTGCAAATATGGAGACTTGCAGGAGCACAAGTTTGCTGTAGAGAGTATTCCAGCTGTGCCTGTATGCACCTGCAGCAACAGTCAGTCAGAGGTTTTGGAGAAATTTCATAGCAGGTAACTATGGAATAACTTTACTAAGCCTTGTCACTCAAAACATGTTTATGTTTTGAATGTATCGACTTAAGTACCATGAATGAAGTGGCCTCTTATTTCTTTAATGATATAAATATACAGCATGTTGACTTGAAGGTTTTTGGCACAGCAAGCCTGCGAGTTTGTGGGTTATGCTGCAGGGAACAGAAAAGCACCATGTTTTCAACAAAGTACAGTACTGGTATAAGAGCAGAATGATGCTGTAGTTGCTGTAGTCTGCTTTGTGTTCCACTCATGTTGATTGACCTTTCCCAGCTCCCTTTGGCTTCCATCTCTTTCCTTCTTTGTAACCAGATCTTGCCCATAGTGATCTCCTTCTATTGCTGCATCATAAGTACTATTATCTTAGGCAAAACATCTCAAAGCCTTTCTTTAAAAACTGTGCCTTAAGAGAATTCTTTTGCACCAAGGCAGTTTCAAAAAGCATCAGAATGTAGGAGGAGATTAAACTGTTCTTCAAATATCCCTTTTCTTTGGACATGTTCAGTTTCTATTGAAGTCGTTGAATCCACAACCCTATTACACACATTCTCATTCTTGCCCAATGCAATATTCCTTCCTAAGTGTGGGTTTTGTGTATGCATAGTAGGCAGTTTGTGGTATCAAATCATAGTCAATGCAAATTTTCATGGTTTTTGTATTGCCCTTATAAGCTGTCTTTCTTTTATAGGTCAGCTAACAAGTGGTAGGATGCTCTGTGAGGGTCTCTTTAATGAGCCATTCTTCAGACTCTTCCAAAACTCTTGGAAAGGGCAGCAAGAGAGTAGCAAAAGTCCCATGGCTCTCTGTATAAAATTTGTAGTGCTGGGTTTTTGCAAATTCTCCCCATGCTTAACTACATGAGGAGAAACATAGGCTTAAAATCCAACCCAGGCTTTGCTGAGGTTCACAGTGAGCTCCAGTCTGCAAGCACTTGCCCAGCTGGGAGCCAAAAAACTTGATCTGCTGCATACCTGCTCATAAGGCTCTTGGAGAGCTCTCTGACAACCTGCCACATCTAGACACTGTAAGGTGAGCTAAGGATAGCTTAGGGTAAACTTCCATTCTTCTCTTCCCTTATTTGGACTTACAGCACAGTCTTAACTTAGTAAATGGATTTCTTTGTCTTGGCAGATTGCTGTGAACTGCACCATGCCGGGATGACATTTTAATATTAATCTCAGTGAAAGACCAGTTTAGGGCTTCATGTGTTTTCTGAGATGTTCCCAACATCTGTTAACAATTTGGGCATGAATGTTCATTTTTGCTTTGTCAATGGGTACAGCCACTATTCCAATAGTCAGTAAAATAGTGGTAGGAAGAGAGGAGGCTGGAGACTCATTGCCTGCCAGCCACCAAAGAAGCAGTGACAGAGTGGGTTTTATTCCCTTCTGCTCCTGCTTCTTCACAAGAACCTAAAGCCTAAGTGCTCAAAATATTTTAGGTAGTGCAAGGCTTCCTCTGAAAGTGAGGAAACACTTTTTCATTGTGAAGGCGACCAAGCACTGGCACAGGGAGTGGGGTGGAGTCTCCAACATTGGAGATATTTAAAAGCCACCTGGGCATGGTCACAGGCAGCCTCCTCTAGGTGTCCCTGGCTGACCTCCAGAGGTCCCCTCCAACCTTATCTCTACAGTGTTTTCATCAGGGCAAAGTTCCAGGGAGCCTATAGCCATGGATGACAGAAGTGGTGGCACTTACTGCCCATTTGCATCACAAATCTCCCATAGTTCTGTGGCTCTTCAGCAGCTTGCTGCTGGAGTTACAGCCCTGGCAGGAAAACCTGTGATGACCACTGACATAGCTGGCATTTCCAGAGCAGCTCGAGTTACATGTGCCAGACCAGGGTCAGGCACAGGGCGGACACTCAGGAATGTCCCTCTGGGCCTGTGTGTTTTGGTGCAGCCTGTAATTTTTTGTTCCTTTCTAATTTTTGTAACATGAAGAAGAAAACACGGAAAATCTTGTTTCAATGCCCAGTTTGTTGTAAAAGATCAGGAATGTCAAGGCTGTGTAGCTGTAGTTGTTTGGAGAGCTGTTAACAGCCTGGAGGAATCTATGGCGGGGTTAAAGGTTTGCTTGCCTCCTTTTTAAAGCTTTTCCTTCTGCTCACAGCTGGAATTAAATAAAGAAAAATAGGAAAGGAGCTTTATTAACAAGAAGCTCTACAGGGTATTCTTTCCTTCATAGACTTTCTATAAACAACTTCTTGTCAGTTGTACGACATTTCTTCCTGTGGCTCACGGGCGTTCCTTCACCTGGCCCGGATGGCTCCCTCTGGCCACCTCCCACCTGGAGACTGTGGCTCCACCATCCGCCTTCCACTGGCTCTACTCAGTGTGCACATGCCTGACAGTTCAGAGAGTGGCTTTGGCAGAGTTTGGTACCTTCTGACCCCTTGTTGCATGCCAGTTTCTGCAGCAGCCATAGTCTCAGTGAGCTCTAAGAACAACATGGTGTCCTCCCCCACAGGGGTGAGCTGTGGCTGCACTCACAGTCCCTGCAATCCTCCATTCTCCCATCACATGCATGAGTTGCAGGATGGAGAGTCTGAGGATTTTTTACCAAGTTCTCTTATGTGCAGAAGAATTCTGAGTTGCTCTCTCATCCTGCCTTGGAGATGCATTTGTTCCTTGGCGTGGGTATTTTTGTCTTGTTTTAATTTTTTTACTCCCTTGTTATTTTTACTCCTTGCCTCCTTTGCTTTTACAAAGGTTTTTGCTGAGCCTGGTTTCCAGGCAGCTCAGGAGGGGAGAAACTCCTGCAGATGCTGTCTCTCACCCTTCTCAGCTTTCCCCACCCCGAGATTTAGCCTGATGGCCTTATCACCTTTCTACCCTGTGTCCTGGCAATGTAATATTAAAGACAATCCATGACAGACCCCAGCCAAGATTAGCTTATGCCAGTTACACAAGCTTTTTCTGTAAAGAAATCATCTTGCTCTTATAAGCAACTCTGTTATTTGAACTAGTGTGTAAATCTTGGCAATGCAGTGTAACTAAACAATTCTTTTGACAAACAATAAAGACATACCTTGAACCTTTTTGGTTATATGAACATGTTTTTTGTAAAATTTTTCTTTTACATACTTAAAATAAAGCTAATATTAATTTCTCCAATGGCTCCGTTAAAGTGGGAATCTTTGTCTTGTTTGTCTGCACAGCTTCAAGTAGGGTCATGGAACCAAGTAATTAATTAAAGGGACCTCTAAAATTAAGGTTTCTGAAATAGCTTTAATTTGGTCCTTTGCCCCGCAGCGTTTGTGCCCCACAAGGGGAGGTGTGGAAAGCTCATCTGACATTTCATGGCCCCTCAGAGGGAGCATGTTCAGTGCAAAGATATTTTAGCTGGCAAACTCCAGCTGAAATTTATTGCCCATGTGCAGTCTGAAAGTTTTCACAGACTCAAAAATTGGCCAAATTTGGTCAAGCTAGATGGAAATGACAAAATCCCGTCACTAACATGAGACCTCTCAGCAAGTTTCTAAATTTCTGCCTCCAACAATAGATGTGCTAATGCTCCCCAGTAAAGGTCTGTCACCTCAGAGTCTTCCTCTGAGTTCCTTCTGAGGTTTCTCTGAGCAGGTTTTCTGACAGTGTCTCTCAAACATTACAAACCAAAGCAGAAATCCCACACAGCAAACCCTGTCAAATTTTTCTACTTTCGATGGGTTTGTAATCCACTAGAAAATGGTCTTGTATTAAAGAACTTTGGGCTGCCTACAGTTTTCATAGTTATAAATGCTGAAATGCCTTGGGAAAGGGGTGGAGGGAGGTGAATGGTTCTTGCTGAATGATGGGAAACATAAAATGCAGGGTGAAAAGAAAGAAATGGAAGGAGATAGAGAAAAGAGAGAATTATTAAAAGGATCTGGAGGTAAAGGCAAATTGCAACCTTTACAATGTAGGAGAAAACCCCAGAAGTGTCCCAATGGTTGAGCTGAGAGAGACACCCCTAAGCACCTTGCCTGATCATGTCCTGCTCCCAGGTCATGGAAACTCACAGTTAGTGCCAGGTGCTGTGACCTTAAAGCAGAATTTGCTTCCTCTGGGGCAAAGCTTTTTTTAAGTCCTGTATGTAAGCAGAAGCTGCTTTCAAACACCTTCCAACCAGAGAGCTGCTCTTTGGTCCAAGCTGGATTATTCCTCTGTGATGGTGAGCTGGGTTGCAGAAAAAATGCTCTGTGGGTAAGACTTGAACATGCTTCATAAGCATGGGCTGTGCCTCTGGCACACTACTTTTTCTTCCTTGCTCACTTGGCTTATCATTTTCAACAGCACATAGCTCTCATTTCCTCTTCTTCCCCTCCCTGCAAGCTGCTGTAGTTTCGGTGTGTCATCAAATACCCATGTAAGGACTGCTGGAAGATGGTGATGCAGCGCTGACTGGAGCAGAGGAAGCTACACAAAAGAATATTTTCTGCCTGAAAGAGTCTGACCAGCACTAATGAAGCCAGTGCTTGTCCCTTCCCACACAGAAAACTCCTCTGCTTCGCTCTGTGCAGGGTCTGGGTGTCACCAGAGACCTCTGTTAGGGATTAAGAGGACCAGGAACTCATGGCAGCTGCAGGGAGAGGCAGCACAAGCCTCAAGAGATCCTATTGGGATGTGATGCAGCATCTAACTGAGATGCTTCCCTGTGTGAACCACTTTATATTGCTGTTCTGTGCTGACTCACAGAGCTGAGGCTGTACCTTATTTCATGCTGCTTTGCTCTCTTGCACTGCCTTTCAAATATCTTTCTTGCAAAGATGAAAGATGCTAAGAAGTAGGTCCTATAGCTGCCTCTCAGACTCCACTCCCTCTTATATATTAATCCAATAACATGTGAAATGATAGATAGCAGTTCTCAGGGGATGCCATACAAAGTGTTTGTTTCAAAACAAACGAAAATCAATCCAGTTTTCAAAATAAAACTGTTCTAACTCACAGCACCTCTGTCCCCAGTACCAGAAGGCCTAACTTTGGGGGAGATTTGAGACCAAACAGTGTTTAAAAACAAAGAGGTCAGAGTTGCAAAATGTAGATCCAGACTTCATGGCCACCCTGGCCTGAGGTCCAGGCATGGGAGGGATGGAAATCTCAGAACAGGCAGCTGCACAGACTTCATGAGCATGAAGGTGCTTTTCTTACTTTCTGACTTTTGAGGCCTATAAAGTATACAAGAATTTTTTAACAGTGCTTTGGAGGCAACGCACCATTTTATTAGCTAACGAATTGGGATGAATGGTGGTTGTTTACGACCTTAATGAATCTGTATCTCAAGACAGGAGGACTGCGTGTGAAATTTAATTAAGATTTGCAGAGGACTTTTGGCTCCCACTCACCCCCAAGCTGCTGGTACAACATTGGAGGGAGGTTGAGGCCTGACTGCTGAGCACAGATGGTGGAGGTGCAGAGGGTAGCACCCATCTGAGAGCAGCATCATCAGCAACAACACACTCAAAATCATCCCTGTGGGGCTGTAAATGTGTTAACATCAGCACCAAGGCTGTGGACAAAGTAGCCAGTCAAACACAAACCTTTTGGCACCAGCCAAGGGCAACTTCTAAAAAAGAAGGTATTGTCTGCACACTGCCTTTATGCACTTACACATCATCATGTTCCAAAAGGAGAAAGAGGAGAATTTTTAAAACGTTCTCTACTTTCTGTGTTTGCTCTGGAAATAGATAAATATTTCATATTAACTATGTTCGTCTGCCAATTTTTGTTGTGAGAGCACTATCTCCGAATTGTAGAGCCTGTGAATTATAGTGGTAAACGCTGTATTGCTTTGACCTTTTGAAATGTCTCCAGCATGACTGGCTGCCTGTCCTCCCCTTCCCCCAGGGGTCAGGAAGGTTGTAAATATAGGCGAAATGGAATAGCCAGATAATCAAATTGAACCCATTTCACTGCAGTGCGGTGCAATCACAGCACAGCGAAATTCCATCAGCGTCAGAGGCTGCATTTGGAGTGCCACGGAAATCGCTTTGTAACTGTCCACACAACCCAAGGAGCAGGGCTTGTTGTCTGCCACAGTGTGGGCTCTGCATTTTTAAGCCTCCTTTAGCAAAGAAAAAAAGAAATCCCAAAGCCATATAAAAAAGGGTAAGGAATAGGCTGACATTTAAAAAAACACATCATCTGAAAAAAATTACCTTGACATATAGGATGATTGATAAGTTTTATTTGCCTTGTTGGTAGCTTGCTTTTTTTTTTCCTTTTCTTTTAAAGACTCTAAAATGATTCCTCTGCTCCAGAGCAGATAACAGAATTGCTTGCTGCATCACCCTGAGTATGCCTTCTTCAAAGAATAAGTACTTTAGTCATTATATTAGCAACAGCATTGAAGTACAGCGCATAAGCAGTTATACAAAGAGCACCATAACTCTCGTTATTCATGAATATGGAATTTAGGAGCAATGTCCCTTGACCAAGGAAGACAAAAACCTGGAAGCTGAAATCTATATAGGTGTTTTTTTGGTAGTAGGAGCCAAGCACTGCACTGTGCTTCTCTTTCTTGCAATCCCAGAGATGTTAGCAGTGGGGTAGCAGGGCATAATTGATGTTTACTTACAATCAGCATCTTTCTGTGCCAGCAATCATGGCAGACTGAAACTAAGCAGGGGAACCAGAAACCCTGCTGCTTTCAGCTGTCTGGAACAATAATTACACAGTGCCACGGCACCTCTGGGAGTCTGGCACCATTTATCCTCCCCGACTCTCGGCGTTGGTTACCTGCCACAGAGCAATCCCCAAAGCAACCAATCCACAACATCATTTTCATACAAAAGGTGGAGAGAATGATAATGGCTATGCTATTACTCTGCCTTCAGAAACCCAGGCTGATGGCTTAATTGAGGTTAAAATAAGCTCCAATCAGAGAGGTAAAAACTTAACAGGGCTACTTAATCTTATATAAATACAAGAGAGATACAAGTGCATGAGGAGAGAATAATAACTGACTCTGGTGAGGTTTCTATGGAGAATAATCATTAGCCAAGCAGTGAACAGATTGGACTGGGAACAGGCTATTTAGCATTCATGCCCTGGTGGTAAAGGCTTTGAGCTGGAGCCTAATTTGAATTTTAGGGTTGGGAAAGAAAAAAGAAAAGAAAAAGAAAAAGAAAAAGAAAAAGAAAAAGAAAAAGAAAAAGAAAAGAAAAGAAAAGAAAAGAAAAGAAAAGNAAGAAAAAGAAAAAAGAAAAGAAAAGAAAAGAAAAGAAAAGAAAAGAAAAGAAAAGAAAAGAAAAGAAAAGAAAAGAAAAGAAAAGAAAAGAAAAGAAAAGAAAAGAAAAGAAAAGAAAAGAAAAGAAAAGAAAAGAAAAGAAAAGAAAAGAAAAGAAAAGAAAAGAGAAAGGATACCCACCCTATCTGGAGCAAATAGCATCAACCTAATTTTTGCTCTAGATTATGCCAAAGAAATTCGACTGACTTTTACTCTGTCACCCAAGTGCAGATTGTCTAATACAAGAGAGAAGTAATTGCAGGGCACGAAGGCTTTCAGTTGTCCTCAGCCCTGTTTGTACCCCCCCCTCTCCCCATACTCTGAGCAGCCAGCCCAACCTGCCTGCCCTTCAGCAGCAGCATTGGGAATGTTACCAGAAAAATAAATGAAAAGAGAGTTTGTTTTTTGCTGTACATTTTTGTTCTCAGGAATAATTCCCTTTTTAGAGCTTGAAACTAAAGTACTTATTCTTTTGCAAATAACTGGAAAGGTTTGGCAAAACTCAGATTTTTTATTTTTCATGCTTGCAGATTGTTGCTTATCTGTTTTTGTTAAATTAAATTAGATGCTAGATTTCAGAAGTATTTGAAAACACTTCTTTAGTGCAATGGCCCTTCAAATAGGAGCTATAATTTCAATCCTTTTCTGCTCTGTTTTTTTCTTTTTTTTTTTTTAACCAGCTGCTTGCAAGAGTGGTTTCTGTTACAGTTACTTTCTTTTAAACAAATTATGTGAAAAAATGCAATAGCTAGCTGGAGATGTGCAGATCCTGCCAAAGTACAGTTTCTGGGCTCTGTTTTCCTTAGTATGTATCCCAGAGATGAAGTGATGTCTTTCCCAACCAGCAGCTCAGCTGACACAGTCCCATACCAGTTGCAGCTGGATCTGTCATCTAGATCTGCGAAAGTTAGAAGCACATATGATGCTGCTGACTGTATTTCAGAGTTTATTTATTTTAATGTAACTCGAGATCCGGTCTCTCTTGTTACTTTTTACTTAGTATTTAGTAGAGCATATCTTGTTTATTATACAATTTCAAAAACATGTTGCATGCACCATGATATAATCTGTGGTTTGCTAGAGGCTTCCTCTATGTAGTTACTAGCTTTGCTTGTACCTCCCCATTTTCCTGATCTTAGCTGGAAGTCCTTCAGCTTATGCTTACCAAGAGATAAAAATAAACTGTAGGCTGCAGCTCGGTGTAGCTGGATGCTCCATTATGGTTGCAAAGTACAAGAGTCCTCAGGAAAGCAATGAAAAATTACCCCTCTCCAGGCAGTGAAAAATGTCAGGAGCCTCATGGTCTCTGAGGCCTTAGCAGAGAATAATTATGCTGTGAACAGATTGCTCTGTGCCAGAGACCTCGCGGCACTCTTAAAGGGAAGACTGTGACGCCCCTTTAAAGGGGAGATCAGAGCCCTCACATGGCATTTTTTGGGAGAAAGCAGGTGACAATAAAAACACTATATTCCCAGATTGGCTGCCTTCATTGAGGTGAGTGGTCCTGTGCCTTACAGGACTACTTACAACCAGGAAAATAAAGGATAAATATGATCTAACAGATGGGTGGGTGTTTTTAACAAACTGAGCTGTGGTCTTCATTCTGCTGGTAGCCAACCACTGGACAGTAAAACAGAAATGGAGTGTGAGGTCTCAGGCAAGGAGAGAACTTGGCCTGGAAATTTTCCTGGAATACCCACTTGCCCTGTGCTCGTAAGCATTGCCTGTCCTCTCCAGGGCACTCTTCAGACAGAGGATCAGCCCACCCTGGCCCGGGCTGTGCCTTCTGCTCGTGCTCATCATGGTAAGGGCCAGCCCAGAACTTTGCTCTGGTTGTTGTGCCTGGAGCTGGGGCCCCCCTGCCCACGGGGGGCTGCATCCAGTCTCTGACTCAAGGAGCAGGATGAGGAGAGGGAATTTTTTGCAACCTGGTAGCTTTTTTAAGTGTGCTCTGCAGAGGAAACGTAATGAGGATGATGACCAGGACCAAGGATGACCGATGTGATCGGGTCAAGGCAATTTTGAAGCAATTTGTGCTTGATGCGTAACAGGGGCCAGAATTTGTTAGACATTTCACCTCCCTAGGAAAGGGTCTGACAGAGCCAAGTTCATTATCCCGGGGAAAGGTGACAGTGCTGTTCTGCCAGATTGAACAGGAACAGGGTTAAGGTTGCAAAAAGAGGACTGGAGTCCTCTTAATAAGAGTCCTCCTCTTCCCTCTCTTTTCAGTGCTTTAATTATAAAATGTGTTTGTGCAAGACTGTGAGATGCTGCTGGGCAGCTTGGTGAGGAGCAGAGCTTTGGGGGCGGGCAACAACTTTGCCCAGGGTTTGTTTGCAGGGCAGGTGGGAGGGGGTCCAGATGGTGGGATCAAAGGAGCAGTAACTCACTCACTTTGACTCGTACCATCTGCTCTGCCCTGGGTTATAATTTCCAGTTCTTTCAACTTCACCCAGGATTTTGTGACTTGTTTGGGGACCACTTCGTGTGAATAAAAAGGGAAATGGAGGCTTTGATTCGCAGACCTTGAATTTCTGTCAGGAAGGGGATTGGCCATATCTTCTACACAGCAACGTACTGTGGGGAAATCATTACTAGACCCCAAACTACCACTGAATGGCTTTACAGGGTTTAAATTAAAGGCTTTTCATGGGTTCCTGTAAACGACAGGAATTTCAGCTTTGCCGTGCTCTTCCTGGTGTCGCAGGTGTAGTGCTGATCACCAGCTCACATAAAATAGTAATAAATAGCACCTCTGTTTGTTCTTTTAATTTGTCAGCCAAATTTGCTAGACTAAGCCAAATGTGCTAGTACCTTATTTTTATTTTAATCTTGGTTCTGAATGTTCATAGCCTTAATATTTTGTACATAATTATAAGATGCTGGGACCCGCTACAAAGTTAAATAATTCATTGTTACAACAAGATTTGTCTTCAAAATAATAATCAAGCTAGATGTGTTTGGTGTTTCTGTGTCCAAAACCTCTTCCAGCTGCCACAAGGTAGCTAATAGCATGGTCCTTCAATGTTGACTTTCATGCCATGAGCAGAAAGGTAATTCCAACTTTTCCTTGTCTGTCCAGTGCACAGCTGGTGGGGCAGCTCTTGCCCAGATGATCTGACTCGTGGAATCTACAGACCAGGGCAGGACAACGTGGCAGCTGTCATGGTTACCACTGTGGGAGACACAGAGGGAAGGGTACTGACAAGAGGAGGGAAGGGGGACCACAGGGTCTTCCCCATTTTGTGGCCCTGGTCCTGTCCAGGATATTCGTGAGGCGTTCTAGGGAGACAACAGCAGGTTGTGCCAAGGCTGCTGCTTTGGTGACAGCTCCTGAAAGCCATTCTCCTTCTTCTTCCCTCCCCAAAGTCTGTTTTTGGGGGTCAGTGCAGTTCCTGTGTAGTGCCCTGGTGACAGCCAGGCAGGCAGTTTGCCAATGCTGCTTCAGGCTCCCTCACCCTTGCACACAGCCCAACCCATGGAGCAACACTTTCTACCAGTGCTTTGGTCCCTGGTGCTTCAGAAAAGCTTTTGTTCACAAGGATAATGAGAGTTGTTACCTACCTGAGTGTTGGCATCATCTAAACTTGTTGTTCTGGAAAGGAGTCAGAGTAAACAGCTCCTCTGCCCAGACTCAGTGCAGCTGCCCATGATGGTTTTCACTTTCCTCCCTGATAATTAATGCCAGTTCTCCTTGCCAACACTTCTAAGTAGATGTGTAAATTTTAGAGCACTTTGATATATCAGCTGTTAATGTGAGCTTTTGCTCCTCCCAAGGACACGTCCCTACAGATGTCAAGCAGTGTGATTTGCACACCAGCAGGGCTGTGAGCGCTGCCATGGGTGATGAGACAGATTTGTTCAACTGAGCAGTGTTCCTTTAGGACAAAGATGGGAAGGAAGCCTTTGGGCACAAGAAGTGCTTTCATTTGACATAGACCATGAATGGCCAAGTAGGAGCAAGGAAGCCCATGGCTAAACAGGAGGCTACTGCCAATTCCATTCATAGATTCTCTAAAACCCAACAGGACCGCTGCAATGATGATGTCTGGCCTGCAACATGCCATGAGCCTTACATCACAACCTAGCAAATGAGAAAGGCAGCAGGAAGGAAGAAAAGGCTCTAGTCCCCAGCCTCTGCCTTGTACAACATGGGCAGCACTTCTGCCATCTGAGACTGATGCTGGCAGAGTGGAATTCGCTGTGCCACCAACAGCAGCACTCAACATTTCGTTGTGCTGCATCCCGCCCTCACGTGCTCAGGCTTTCTTTTCATCTCAGGGATGCAAAGAAAGCCCAGAACACATTAGGACAACCACCTGGGGAGTTAGTTATGATTTTTTTAAAGCTAATGATGCCGCCCACTGTTCAATGTTTATAATAAACTGCCTTCTCCCTGTCTTAACTAAATTGTGTATATACAGGGTAAGAAGCTGTACCCACGGGCCCTGAGCACTTGGCTTGCTACACAGAACTGCTGTACTCCATAAATAGGAAATGTGGACAGAAAGTTATTAATTTTCCTGCATTTGAATGGGGCAGGCTGGGAAGCTCAGGCAAAAAAAAGCAACAAGCATGATCCAGGCCTACAGCTGCAGCATTTTAATACAAACCTGAAGATTGTGCTGTCCTCTCAGCAGCTGGCTCCCAGCTCAGCCTACACAAGAGATGCAGACGGGGATTCAAAGGTTGTGTGGAAACACATTGCTTTCCTTCAGCCCTGTGCCAAACGTAATACCTAATTGCTCAGCTTACGTCCATTTCTGCAATACCGGAGAAGAACAGGCACTCTGGGACACGGAGCAGCACACAGCCTGCTTTAACTATTACCTGGAAAGGAACATTTTTCTAATTCTCTAGCCCATGCTTTTATGCTGATGACAGCTTTGTGATGAAGTGTCTATGGCTGAGTGGCCCGTGCCTCAGCCTCCGCCAGGGAAGCAGCGCTCTGGGCAGAGCACAGCACATTCCAGCCCCCGGGCTCCAGACTGTTGTACAAATAAGGAAGCAAAAGGTCCGAGCTGGATTAGAGCAGGACTAGTATATCTGTGAGAACAGCACTTCAGCTCTGAAACAGCTTTTTCATAGCAGGAAATACAGTGGCATCCTTCAACCTGCCAGAGCAGAGGCATTACCTTTTGCACAACCATGTCTCAGTTTTTCTTCACAGAAGAAAGCTGTAAAGTTGAGCACGTCACACGTGTGTGTTGGCAGAGGCCTTGGCAAGGCCAGCACCCACAGAAGACGCACTCAGTCCCTCAGTGCCAGGGAAGAACATCCCTGCAGCAGGCAGGCGAGCCTGGTGACACCACTGTGCAGGTCAAGTGCCTGCAGCCCAAGCACTGCCCAGCCCAGGCTGACAGGAGAGTTTTTCTTGTAAAGAGGTGATTTTTCAGTTCTGTTTCGAGGTTAGTAACCTCCTTTACTGGAACAACTAACTAGTTAGGACATTTGCATGCAGGAAGCTCCCAAGCCACCACCAGCTCAGCATCACCCTCTTCCTAAAAGCAGAGAGCACAGGCACATCAATGACCAGGAAACACTGCCAGTGGTTTGATTCCAGTTATTTGGCCGCAGCACTTGATGAACCAGACAGGCTGACCGATGTTTAACATGTATCTTCCAATGCCTGATATAAGAAATTACAGGTTTTAATTACAGTATTTAATTTTTTGGAGGACAGCTGTTTCTTTCACGCCATGAATTAACAAGTTATTCTGAAGAGATTTGTACTGTGCATGCAGATCTAAACTAGTTGAGAAGATAGTTTAGCTTGGAGCTTTATTTTTTTTTTTTGGCATACTCCCACTTTTGAGCTTCATGGATTTGTTTCCTCTGGTGTGCTGAGGTTGTAACACACAGGACCACCTGTGCTTCTCAGGATCTGGTGCCACAAGGGTTGGATCTTAGATGGGGCCCTCAGTGCCACCAGAATAATACTGCCAAACTGAGAACAAGTTTATTTTTGTATTGCACAGATGCTGGTTGAAGGAACATAGTTCTTGCCTCCCATTAGCACTCAGGTGTTTGTGTCCAGGGAAGTTAGACACAAGTGCATCCCAGAGGAGCAGATGCATAGAAGCCACTCCAGAAAAGATGGAGAAAGGCAAGTAGTGCTGCTTTGCAATGTTTCTTAACTCTACCTGTTTGGAGAGCAAATTACCCTCAAAAAACATAGCTGGGCCTTCATCTGTATTGTAAGACGTGCAAAGGAAGAAAAAGAGAAAATAAAAAGCAACTCCAGCCCACACTCTTGGCAGCCTGGCTCTCTCCCAGGTCTCTGGCCTGGATTCCTGCAGTTCCCAGTGAATGTTTCTTTGCTATCTTGCTCGTCCCGCACACCTGCTTTGTCTGTTGCCTTCAGTGTTCTGCATTTACTTATTCCCACACTCAGGATCTCTCTCCCCTTCCCCAGCCCACTATATTTTAGTGTAATGAGCTGTAAGATGAGATTCTAGATGAAATAAAACCAACACTACACCTGCTTGTTCCACTTTGCGGTTCTGAGTTTGCTGAACGCAGAACAGATTTCTTTTATTTTTTAAAGTAGCAGCTGAGTACCTTAAGAAACTAGATTCTGTTTGGGGAAGTTGTAGGAAACTAATATTAGAGCTGCCATTTAATTCTCAAGGCAATAAAAAGGACTGAGAGGCCAAGTCGCCTATGCATGTCTTTCATGTTGGTTTGTTACACAGTGTGAGCTTGTTTTACAAGTGCTCTGTTTACAAGAATGCTGGGGGAGCTGGAGAGGGGGGGATGTTCATTTAAGTCCCACATGCACATAGGGCTACTTTTGTAAAGGCCTGATCCAGTCCTAGCAGCTGCTTGCCCACAAAACTTCACAATTGTGGAGGCTAATTAAGATTCTTCAGAGGAGCTCTCCTCTCCCCAGCGGCTGCAGGCAGCCTCATCAGACATGCTGTCCCTCCCCCTGGGCCCAGCAGAATGCCCTACTGTGCCTGGGTTACGTTATGGCTTATGAATTAACCAATTGATTCTGAAAATATCACTACTTCAGGCTAAATAAAGCTGTTCCCTTTAAACGGAAAAAAATCAGGGCTCGGCCTAGGAATAAACTGATACTACGTTACCTATAAGATACTTCCTCTCTCATGCTGCAAGGCGAGGATTCACTTGCCAGGGTACAATGAGTTGAGTACAAAGGGAATTGATCATGGATTTCTGTGAAGATAGGGAGGCCTTCCTGAGCCTGGGCAGTAAGCATGACCTATCCACTTGCAGTAAATAAGGCCTCCTATCCACTTGCAAGTAAATAAAGCTTCCTGCATGCAACTCCGACTTAAAAAATCAGTTTATGTTAAATGACTGTGCATATTTGCCTTGTCTTTTTTGTGTCCACTTCTCTCTCCAGCTTCAAAGTGAAGAAACCTGTAACTGGTACAGAACAAAAATTTCAGCTGGCACCAATACATAATGTTGGGCCTCCAGTACCCTTTGAGTGGTTACTTTTAACAAAATTTATATTCAGGCTTTAAATTGACTTCAAACCAGAAACAAACCTGATATAGAGCCTGAACTGAGGAATATATAAAATTAACTATGTTTCATCTGATAAACATACCTTTTCCATGGTGTGTTTGTGGGAATCCCTCATTTTGATTATTTAAAAGAAAGCTAACTGCAGGAACAAGATCTTTCAAGCGGTGAAGAAACCCAATGTGGTGACATACACAGTTTCATGCTGGTCACAATGAATGTATCATCAGCCTGGACTTCCTCCTCTTCCTGAATGTCTCAAGTGTTTGCCTACACCTCTTTCAATTAAAAGGAATCCTCTCCCCTCCCCTAACAAGAAATTAGAACATTAAGACAACTTCATTGCACAAAACCATACTAGATATTGTAATAACAAAATGCTTTATTTTGAGGGAATACAAGGAAAAGTGTGACATCCTCATTATCAAATTGCTTTTAAAAGGCATTCTTCCTTTGAAAAAGGTAACACTTGCAACAAAAGGTGACCGGTGAACAAGCCCTCTCATGTAGCAGCAGGAATTCTTTCTTTACAGCCAAAGGCAGGGTTGGAATAATGCACAGCCACAGATTCCAACTCTGTCAATATTTTCTAGTAGGTGAGGGCACAGGCTCAGCACTGCTCGGTGTGACAGCCCAGAGGGAGGCTGACAACACATCGCCGAGACGGGGCTTTCGCAGTTCTCACCCAGGTCGCTTTGCAACAAACCACAAGACTTCACCATTACCACAAGAAGACACCGAGAAAGCCACAAGGTTACTAATCTTCTCGCTCATCTCCAAAAACTTTTCATGCAAGCCCTATGCTCGTGAAATTCTCATACCATCAGTCTGGTTACAGCTCAGTATGTCACAACACATCCCCTCTGCTGCCAGCCTGGGCTGCGTGTGAGAGGGACACAGATCGAAGGCCACTGACACAATCCCTTCCTCAACATAACTGCTTCCTGTACAGCGGGCTTCCAGCTGGGATGTGTTATAAAGACTGCAAATTCATATCCATAAATTACTTCTGCCTTCTCTGAACCTTATGTTAGAATTCAAGTTGTTAAAGAAGGGGACTGGGAACTTCCTAAAATTGTCAGGTTATAAAGTAGGCATTCATATTTCAGTCCAGTGTGACAGCTCTTCGTCACAAGTGGTATCCATCCATGCTAAGGGGTAAGATACATTGGTCTTGTTTAAAGGGGGTTCATGTTGTCTGAAGTGGGTACGGTAAACTCTAAAAGAACTATTGGTTTTCTTTATTCAGGTTAGACATAACAAATATGTCAGATACAGCAGTTAGTCTAGAAAAATACATTTAAAAAAATCTTCAGCAGACCATGCTCCCTGTAACAAAATCTTTCAAAACCAATTTTACAAATTATTCTACATTAATGTAAAAAGAAAATCTTAAATTTAGCATTGTGGATTCCATCAAACATCTATCTATCAAAACATGACTTCCACTATCTGTAGATGTTAGAATTCATAACACATTTTTCTAATGTAACCTGTACATATTAAATAACCTAAAAGGCTCTCCTTGTAGTGCATTAACAATTTAGCAAGCACACTCAGTATTTCTCCAGTACCATTTGCATTACAGTTATTTGCCCGCAAATGTAATTAACATCTAAAAGTGCACACAGTTAGAACTCCCTCCCTCCCCATAACCTGTTACCCTGTTGAAACCCAGACATCCACTGGAAACATTATGCTACTGTAGCTAATCTACCCATGATTAGAAATGTGTGACTAAAGTATTCTTAAACTATACAGGAACTGAATTATATACAGGAATCAAAAGGACAGCCTGTATTTACATCAAGAATGAACTTCCACTACCACAGCATTATGCCAAGAACTCAATACAGTGTTACAGTTGGTATTTACTTAGGACTTTAGCTTTAGATCCGTATAACACAAAACTTAGCTCAAGACATACCCTGAAAAAATGAACATGTTTTTTAAATATTACTTCTATTATGCCTCAAGACAAATAACCATTGCTGGACATTCTTAGAAGTTCAGTGTTTGAAATAGTGTAATAGTGTGCTGCTCTATGAAGCAGCAAAGAATTTCCAGAGAGGCTGCTGGGGAAAAAAAAGAAAGAAAGAAGTAAAAAAAACCCAAACAAACAAAAAACCAACAAAAAAACAAAACAAAACAAAACAAAAAACAACCCCCAAAAAAAACAACTCAAAAAACAAACAAAAAAAAAAACCAAAACCAAAAAAAACCAAAACCAAACCAAAAAAAACCCAACGACAGAAAAACAGGAGAAAAAGAAGGAAAGAGGGCAGCAGATATCAAGTGAAGAATTAGATTTGAATAACTAAACCAAACTATTAGAGCAAGTCTACAACAGTCACTGCATGCAGAAACCCCTTGGAAAAGTGTCATATAGATCTAAGTAGGTTCTAATAAACAAGCTTAAGATGTAACTTCACTGAATTTTTCCATACCAGGAAAAATAATAGGACTTTTCCCCATTTCATGGAAGAATTTTGAGATTAAATTCCAGATTATCCAGTCTGAGATAAGTTTTACTCTCCAAGAAATCCAGTGTATGAACCTACATTAAATTTTTCCAATGATATTTTAAAAAGACAAACAAACTTTTAAATTCATTTTTTATATTGAGCTTTTCAAAGAGATCTGAAGTGTTGTCTTTAATTTGCATTAAAGTGGTCAAACATTTCTCCTGTTTCTCCCCACCCCGAAAGTGCAAAAAACAAGTTGCTGCTTGGTCCACAAACATAAAACATCATATACAGCAAGAGGTTTTCCTTCTGATAGAGTACTGCTGCCAACCCATCACTTCCAGTTTCTTCTCCAAGAAAAATGTCAGCGTCCAAAGATGGAATTCAATTCCAGTAGAATTAATTCTACAATCTGATTCTGATATACTGTGTGGACTGCTATGTTACCAGTCTCTTTCTCTGGTTTTAATAAGGTTGGACCAAAAACTATTGCTATACTTTGATAGGTCATTCGGTTCTTTTCTCCATTTTCTACAACTCTGAAAGAGAAAAAAAATACGCAAAAAGAGATTGATCAGTATTAGGGCAATAGGATGACAGAGGAAGACACATCCCAAAGCCAATGGCTATTCAGAGTATTTATTTAATGAGCAGTCTCGCTATTAGGACATACTGCTGCTGTAATTCCCCTCTCTATGAAAAAAAGTTTTGTTTTGAAATGTCATTCTTGGTTCTCTCACAGTCCCTCTAAAGGACTTGGCAGCAAACACTACAACTATGAAACATACTGTCTCAAGTCTGGTGCTCTGCAAGCTCATATCCAAACAGACTGATACACTACTTTTATCAAGTCCAATATAAAAAAATGCAGTAATAACAGTCACTTGGTACTTTTAATGGGATTCTTTATCTTTAAGGGAGGATCAGCAACACAAAACCTCTCCTTCTATCTGTTACTTACCTTTTCAG
>VYZR01116461.1:0-11805 GCA_013400675.1 Oxylabes madagascariensis | reverse complement strand
CAGTGTGGAGGCAGGGAGTTGGCGTGTGTCAAACGCAGTTAGCCACTTTCCGGGCACTACTCGATAATGCGTTTCACCGCCGCGTGTAGGAGACGACACGCAGAGACAGGAGCTGTTTAGAGCCATTGAGACCTGTGCTCCCTTTTTCCTTTAGAAACANACATAATATTGTAAAATGGAGAGAATTCCACTTTGTCCTGTAAAAAAATCTTTTCCTGGTTGGAGTGGCTGTTGGTGTTACACAAATCAACCACCAAGGTTTAGTTGATTGTGCTCCTTTCAGCTAATGCATTCTAGCAGTTTGAGCATAAAAATTAGATTCTTACATTTTTGTATGCATTCAAGTTAACAAGAATGTACAATCAGCAGTGAGAAATTTTAATGGCTATCCTCACCAATTTCTTTTTTCCAGTTAAAATGATTTTTACTTTGCTAACTCCCATTGATTATTTTTGTGTTCCAAAATGAACAAAATGGTGTTCCTTGAAGAATTATGTGAACTTCAAACACACATAACATTGGGTATCGATTACATGGCAGGTCATGCTGGCTTTTGTACATAAGGTAAGAAGATTTTTCTTCTTAAATCACATACTATTCTAATCTGTTTTCCTGGCTCACTAGAGCCAACTTATGATACTAATATAAAGGACAGTACTTAAAAGATATTTATTAACCACAGAATCCTTCAAATTCTATATGCAGACACAAACTATAGAGAAAGAATCAGGTGCAGCCCATGTGATTACTGTATCTAACACTATGCAAACAGACTTTGTTAGCATTTTTAGGTCAAGCATTACCTTATGGGCAAGTACTTGCTCTCAAAGGAGAGAGGTGCAAACGTTAAGAAGTGGTTGGGCTACTCCATCAAACCAGTCCAAATTATTGCGCTTCTGCAGTAGAGGGATTACCAGGATTACCTCTTTTACACAAGGGCTGAGGTAAGGGATACAAGTGCTCTGGGGCTCAGCAGCCCTCTATAAGGGGCATAAGACACAGACTAAGCACTTGAGAAACATGAAATTTATACATCCTGCCTACTTGGAAGCTTACAGCACGTAGAAGTGACCAGCAGAACGTAGCAATCCAAACACAGGAAGGCTAAAATTCAAGTATTGAGAGGCTGGGAAAGATGCTCAGATGTACAGACACATTCACCTTAGAGAGAGATGCTGACACTGGCAGAGAAATGCAATGAATTGAGCTCTTGCTAAATGGGAGGAAGATTAAGAATTTCATTTCAGCAAAGATTCCCTGTACTTTTACCACAAATTGCTCTTGCATCCAAGATGAAGTTTGCTTTAGCCTGCCAGGGTAAAAGGAATGAATTCTGGCTCATCTACACAGCAGTAGCAAAGATGATTCTAGTTACTAGACCACTCTTGCAAAAGGCCTAAATATGCCAGTGACATCTTCCATTTCCCACACAGTCTCTTAAGAGAAGTCACACATTTACTGTTCAGCTCAAATGCTTCTGCTGCATTTGAATAGATCAATTTATACCCTCTTACCAGTATAATCTTAAATGCAGCCTGAATCTCCTGACATGGAAAAAAAAAGAAGTCTCCTTGCCTCTTGAAGCTTTCCTGTATGTCTCATTAGATTTTATCTGAAAAAGAGGGCACAGCTGGCTGCTAGGTGAGATTCTAGAGCAAGACGTTGAAAGTTTGTCGCCAGCTCTGCTACTATCTTTTAACACTAGAGAAGATGCTTCAGTTTCCACATACATGTCAAACACAGATTTAAGAGTTTTGTTGTAGAGTTCCATTTTCATGAAATTGCACAGAGAAGCACAAATGAGTTTTCCTTCTCTATTTTGAAGCTTTCTGCCAGGCAGTTATCAGACTCAAGAAGTCACTGTAATCACAAAAACCTCTTGTTGAGGTAGGAGAACTAAAAAAGTATTTATATAGATTCTGAGGCCAGGATCTCACACATGAAAGAATGATTCTAATGCTTCATGGATTTAGAAGGAGAACAAACTGGAGGAGCATACAGCTCCTGCCCCAATACTCTTTCTGGGACAACTAACCCACACTGGACGAAGGCTGGCCTACAATACTTGCTGCTCAAACTGAAGCATATCTTGATTCTGTGTTGACAGAAAGCTGGCAGTGGGAAGACTGCAGCCATTTGCTAGAAAGTTTTAAACATTTTAATACAGTCCTACTTTCCAGGCAGCTGCCCTAATTGTACACGACATGAGATCCAATGCAAATGGACATCCAAGGATAACTGTAGTATGTTACAGCTTAAAAAGGCTTTACCAAGTCCCTCTATGGATATGCTTAGTTGTGCTGCTCTTTTCCCTTGGTAAGACATCAGCAAATAGATCCATGCCCTTTGCTAGCTTGGGAGAAGGGCAGCATGGAGAAATAAAAAGAAATATCAGAAAAATAAAGAGAAACTTCAGAGTTAAGTAATCCCTGTGTTTCTCCTTCTTCAAGAGTATCACAATCTATCAGACAGATCCTTGTCATGTTGATCTTTCTTAGAAAGTATCCTTCCCTGAAAATGCCCTGCTTGCCATTTTAACATTTTCAAAGTCTTTCTCTCTTCTGTGTTATTTTTGATGGAACTGATCTGCTGAAGCAAAAGAAACTGAGAAGAGCAGTGGTGACTAGCTTGCTACTGCACCCAGAGGAAGGCTTTTTGGTGGGAGAGCTGGAGGGGAGAAGAGGAGGACGGGGCGGGTGGAGAGAACTTAGCTACAATTCTTCAATTCTTTCATATCTAAAGAGGACAGCAATCTCTGTTCTATCAGACCGCACGGTTCGTGCTTTAAATGGTACTTGCTGCCAGCTTGCTTTCCCTGTCTCTCTCCCTTTGAAGCAGACTGGACAGCTTCCTCAAGCTGGCGTTATCACTCCCTCTAACCACTCTTGGCAGGCAATCTAATTCCCCCTGAAAAGGTCACCGCCATTTTAACTGCCTTTCAATCACATTAAGCACGCTGCCGCTCGTGCTCAGAGCACTGCGCCCGCAGCTCTCCTGACTGAGGTGCGATCGATAAACTGACATCCTGCCCAACACCCAGCCCCCCAACCGCCCCAGCCGTGCTCTCCTCCATCCCCTCTCCCGGCCAAGCTGCCTCCCAGAACGGACAGAGAGAGACCAAGTGACAAAACCCTCTCCTCAAATCTGAGGCAGCAGAAGGGAGCCGCTAACCTGGCATTTACTAATCTTTGTCCCATCTGTTAAGAAACAGAAGGGTGCAAGCATCCCCCACCGCCCCGCCTTCCCTAGACCTACAGAGGCAGCAACTTCACAGGACAGTTTGCTTAGGCACCAGTCCAGACGCCTTTGAAGCTGTGTTACAAAGAACAAGCCTCCCTCAAGCTTCCCTCAATGCAATCATTACCGTTATCTCTCCCCCCGAGCTGCTTTTTTTTTTTTGCAGTTACGAGTTATGTGTTCCACCCATCGATCCCTGTGTAAGACACTGTTTTAAGTCCTCTTGCCTTTTGACTGTGCTAAGCCGTTTAAGAGATGACAGCAGCTTCTATCAGTGTGAAGCTGATGTGATTCTTTTCAGATAAAGCACTTTTTTTCCACTTCCCCCCTCCCTTCCCTTCTTTCAAGTAAGAAACATACACACAAAAAGAGACACTGAATCTTTCAAAGAAAAAAAAAACCTTTTGAACTTCCCTCAGGAATTCTTTAAAGGGATAACCTTACAGTGTAAACACTGAGGGTAACGTGCATCCATTCTGGGCTGGAATAGAAGAATTGCTACAAATATGTTGAGCATAAAAAAAACCCAACAAACCCCACATCAGAGAGGAAGCCACTTGACGTTTTCACTTGCAAAGCCTTGTTGGCATCCTAAACACAGAAACTCATTAAAGATGGCATGAAATAATCCTGTGTAACAAAAAGCTTCAGAGAGAGATGATTCAGAGACATGGGGAGAGATAGTTACTGAATGTTCAGGTATTTCAAGAGAAATTTTGGTCTTGTGACACTGCACTGAGGCAGGGGAATATTTGATTATTTTATCTGTACAGTTTTACACTTTGAAGTACAAGCTTGATTTAAACGGAGTTTGGTATTTCATGCTGGTATTCTTCTGCACCTACTCCCAAACAGAACCACAAACTCTCCTACAAACCCCTACTTTAAGCAGGACCTCTGCTGAAACAAAGTGGTTCCAAACCCTATCTAATTGCCAATAATCTTCATTTACACCCTGCATCCTTCCAGGTTCGGAAAGCAAACTGAATGATAACAAATGATGCTTTAAGAAGCCAGGAGGACAGCTAGAAGTACTAAACATTTCCTGACTGAAATCCTTCACCAAACCTAACAGCTTCAGAGAGAACACACTGATCCCTGCACTTCTCAGGTCATATTCCTACTTGCTGCCACAGCCTGTTCCTTCCACCTGCTGCCTCGGGTATGCCAAGCTGTGGCAGCCAAGTAGGTGTGCTTTGGCTCCGCTGCACTAGACCTGACTGAGGGCTTGCAGCTGTTACACCAACAGAGAAGACACAGAATTTCCAGCTTCTAAGACAGCCCCTCAGGTTAGAAGAGCAAGTTTACCCTGAAAGTGCTTTGGAAGCAGAAAAGTGTCATCCTATGAACTTTACAAGTGAGAGTTTCAGCCTGTGGTTGCTTCTGCATTTTAGACCATCTTCCAGAAAATCCAAACAGGGCTGCTCATTTCCCTGACGTTTCTATTTTTAAGAAGAAAAACCCCAAGGTCTCTCAACCTTACTACAACTGAGAATCTGTCAGGATTTTCTATATAATCGGCAAAGAATTTTTCTCATGTTGAGAGTGATATGAACCTTGTCCTCTAACCAAAAATGATAAAAAGAAGCCAGGATTTGTGTTAAGTTTGAGACACTGCTGTAATGCTGCCCCAATGGACTTACGTGCAACACACACTGGCCACAGTGTCCTGCTCCCCCTTCACCCAGCTGTGACATCTCCTCAAAGCAACACACCATTAAAACTGAAATTAATGAGACACATGGCCATCTATTTTTCCCTCCGGTTTTATGTATTTCCCCATGTCATCTCTTTAGACATTGGTGACATCCCTGTAGCCTGGCAAAGGCTGTCTGGCATTATAAAAGACATTTGATTTCCACATCACTGCTACTTCTTAGCAAAGGGAACAGAGCCAAACGCAAAGCCTCAGGTGACAGGGGTTAACGAGGGCCTTGCCAACTCCAGACAAAGCAGTTTTAAGCATTAGAAAGCATCTACAAAACGTTGTGCTGTGCTTCAGGGCTGTAAATTAAGAATTCTGTCTGGCAAGAGCCAACACTGGCAGCGAAAGAAGAAAGACAGTCACCTTAAGGTTACCTGAGAGTGCACATAGCAGTCCTGAGTGATGGAGACCCGTGAATGCAGCAGTCAGAGACAATAGAAAAGCCACAAAAGAGAGCATGAAAAAGTGTAACTTAATTAGAATTAATGCAATCAGCCAGCTGTAGGAGATCACTCCAGCTTTGCTTTGGCTTTCCAAATTTTACAACTTCTTGCACAGAGTAGGTAGGTAGCCTGTACGTATTGTCTGGTTATCCCAAAATACTACGTAGAAAGTTGTTAGGAAAAAATTCCCCTGCTTAGGAAGAGGACACTTCTCTAGAGAAGCATGGCAGTTGTTCAATCTAGCTGCCAGCAGAGGTGTGCTCCAGAGGAGGAAGGCCAGGTGCTAGAGACCTGCCAGCTGCTCAGGTATTAGGAGTCCCTTCTTCAGCAGGGGTTCTGCCACAACACGCTGCACAGAGAGGATGTTTCTCACTACAAATACTACAGGGAATTTCCTTGCTCGTGAGGTGATCACCACACAGTTTTCATCCAGCACCACCACGGGAAGAAGTCTAACCCAAAAGCCGAGTCAGCAAGGCGATTATAGAGGGTTTTAAAACTGCATGTAGTTGTATTCTGCTTTTCTCCTGGACTTCCAATCGTCTCCTGGATCTGTCCATGTAATTCCTGAAGGTGTAACGAAGGTCTCGAAAAGGAAAGAGACAGACCCCATACTTCCTGATGGAAGCAATGCCATCTCTAAGTATGAATGAACTGCACAAGTATATGTTCATGTGTGTGTAGCCATCTGGCAGGGGTTACAGCACTGACTGATGCTAGAACCCGTCTAACTTCTGGTGGAGGAAAGCAGGTGATCAACATAGTAACAAGTAACACATTTGAGAATTCCTTAAAGTAATGCAAAAAATGCAACAAAGAGCAAGTACTTTATATTTACCCAGCCTAACCACATCAATTACAGGCATTTTGTCCACCTGAAGCTTCATTTGAAAGAGGGTCTCCATTTAACCAAAGCAATGTAGAAGGTTCAAAATCACACTTCAGTGAGTTAACTCAAAAAACAAGTGGGAACATTTACCAGGTGAAGACAGCACAATGCCCACACCAAAGGAAGTGGAAGATTGTGCTCTCCTCAAATGCAGGTGGTGTTTGGTGGGGGTGAAGGAAGAAACCACTCAAGCACAAAAAAAGGGAATAAATGAACTGAACAGCTTTTTCTAACCAGGATTATCAGTGACGACAACAAGAGAGGCACAGAGACATCCCATGCTTCCCTGCTACAGATTGTAGTGTCTATGCTACATAAACATAGTCTAAGATCGAAGAGGCATGGTCTCATCAGGCCTCTACGTGGAATCATGCACAGGCACAACTCTGCATGCAGTCACAAAAGAAGTTAGGCTACTGACACAGCATGTTATAGCATGAGCTTCACTGGGGGTCCTTTAAAGCCCAAAGAAGCTGCTCCTTCAACTCTGCTCCTGATCATCTGCTCTGCTACAACCCAGCTACAATTTAATTTCAGAGGAAAGCAAGAGCAGATCAGGAGTGCCTGGTTTTAGCTCAGCACACGGATAGCTCTTAAGTCCAGCTCCCTTATGCAGTAGCCTTTCCCCTTGAGATATTTTAAATTAAAATCCAAGCTGATATAGGAAGAGATCACATCCCATCCTCTTTATTGAACGAAGGGAGCCAGCATTCCTCCTCTCATCAAGCATGCGCTACGTGGATTGCCTGTGAGAAACTCTTGTGAGTGCCTGAGGTTCATGCCAACGAACAGTTTAGTAAATCCTCCTCTTCGAGGCCAAAGGGCTGAATGTAAGAAAGAGGCCAGGTTTCTAGCTAAAATTACATTCACCAATAAAGCTCACGAGAGGTCAAATTTTGCCATAACTCACTCTCTCCTTGGTAACTGATTTCCCCGTCACTGGGGAAGGAGCAAAAGAAGGAGGAAAAATAAAATGTGTTTGTCTGAGAGCCCTAAGGGCTTGCAGTGCTGGAGGTGCAGAGCAGGTTCCTGGATTCTCATTTATCAACCTTAAAAGGGATGGAGTGATAAATGCACAACTGGCCCTTTAATATTTTATGCAGGTGCTAAAGCGACTTAGCTGTCACCTCCAATACATCACCAGAGGCTGATACACCAGCTTTCGTCACTCCAGGCTGGGAATTTTTACAATTTCATTTCTATTTCCCCCTCTTCACATATTTCCATGTATTTCTTACTATGTGTGAGATATAAAACGTTATTTTCCCCATACGATCTACCCATTCCCTCTTCAGCCACATTCCTTGAGAAAGAAATAACCCCATGCTTTGTTCAAGATTTGCGCAAATTTTGACTCTCATCACTCAAGAGGGACAAAAAACTGAAATCACTTTACATTCTGGCAAAGGCTTGTGATTCTGCCTTTTGTGGAAGGGAAATCCCCATGTCCCTACCCCTTTAAAGGAAGGTAATGATCAACTTCCACAGCAGAATCATTTACAAGTGCCCCCAAAACACTGGCGCACCTCGAAATCCTCCCTCCAGGAGAGTAGTGGCCCGTATCCTCTTCTGTCCGCACCACTCGTACTCTTCAAAGCGGTTGCCATTCTCGTTCTCGATGTCCACAGAGTCATCCTCAGTCATGCACGAACCTTCTCTCTGCATGGGGGAAAGCAGGGGCAGAGTGTTGAGATGCACGAAACGGCTCTTTGGGGTTCATAACTCATGGTGGGATGGGGAAGAAAAGCTGGACTGCTCCCAGGACAGCTAAGTATAGAGCATACAGCAGCCTCTATTCCCATCCTTGTTCCTACTAACCTAAACTAGAAGCAAATAGATACTGGTGGAACTTGACAACCTAAGACCAAAACAAGTTGCAAGTTTCATAATTTTTACTCAAGGAAATTTAAGGTCTGGTCCCTACAAAAATGCTGGTGTTCATTTCAACATGCATTCCCCTGCCTTGCATGCAAAATTCCTCTATCATGGAGGAACATGATACCACAGATTCCTTTGACCCCTAGCAGAAGCGTTCTCCTGTAACACAGTTTTGGGGCATACTGATCAAAATACACCTCTCTTTATACTATGCACCTCTTGAGGCAATAGGTTCTCTACTGAAGGTTTTTCCTGAGAAACACGAACAAAAAGCCCTATGACAAAACTCTCTCCCTCCCACAGGGTTTGTTTCTCCTTCCTTGCTGTCTTCGGGATGAACAGCAAGAGAACAATTCCGCTAAAATGCACTTCCCTGGAGTAAGAGGGTCATGCAACTTTTACAAATCCCAGTCTGCTACAAAAGAACCCAACAAACAATAATTCTAATATTGTCAAAGGCACAGATCAGAACAAACTGTTCTTCCGGTGCTACACAGGATGCCTGAAGTCCTACACAAGGTTCATAAACTTCAATAGCTCCATCTTTAAAATCTACAAATTAGATTTCTGTAACAGCAGAAGGGTGCATGAAGTAAAAAGTTACTAATGCAACAGAACAGAAAAATGCAGAAGAATCCATCTTCCCAGACAAAGAAGTGACTACAGATCTTAGGGAGACAGTTAGCATTGCCTGCAAGCTCAGCAATGTTAGTTTTTGCCCCACATTAGGTCAACTGCAGACAGAGCTGGGAGTAGGGAGAAGGGAATGGCAGCTGGTGATCCTGCTGCGCCTCTACCTTTGCAAGGCATTGTTCCACATGCCTACTCATCTCCTCCTCGGATCCTGACAGAGGCCGGCTGCAGAGGGGACATACCTGCCCTTCGTCTTGCTTCCTCCGTTTCATTTTTCCAATCCGAGCTGCATGGAGAAACCAGGGACAGAAAACAAAAGAGGAAGACATGTCAAGTCTTTAGACCCAGTCTTTATTTGGTCAGCCCCAAATAATAAGCCCTTGGTAGAAATGGTAAGATTTCACACCAGAAAATCCCATTGTAACTCCCTATTCTGACCTCTATAAACAGTACACAGACTGTTACTTGGCACTTTCTAGAGGAAATCTGTAACCTGCAGCTAAGCACTCTAATTCCACAGAGGCAGCTATTCACAATTTAACAACTAGGAGAAGGAATATCTGCTGCACATCCCATGGCAAGTTATTAGAGTGACTAAAATCTTTCCCTTGGAAACCTGAAATTGTTTTCAAAATTGAGTTATCAAGCCACTGAACCCTGTTTTGGATTTTGCCTGAGTCTGAGGCCCTTCCACTAGCACGTCTGTTCCCTCTACAAGAACTTGCTCAGAATGTAGAAGCATGATGTAGCACCTGATAGCCTTGGACAAGATATTTAACAATCACTTCCAGGACCACAGAGCCTCCTGTACACCCTGAAAGACTCCTCAGACCACCACAAACAAGTCAGAGCACCATCTTGGTAGCAGGCAGTATTTATGGAAAGGAAAGATACTTGCTATGGAAAACACAGGACCCATGCTAGATAGCTGCTGTCTCTCTGTTGTTTTTATTTCATGAAAACTAGAGGCTACACCGCCTTCTTGAGAGCACGCTCTAGGAAACAAACATGTTAGGAATCATGATGATTAAAAAAAGCAGCCAAGGTAGCCTGTTGCTTAATCCAATAGCTGGTTAATTTGAGCCATCGTTTAATGTGATCAAAACATCTGGAACCAAATCATTTGCATTAAAAAGAACTTCTGTCTTTTATTATGATGGCTTTAGGCAGGTATTACTGAATAACTCAATCACTGGCTGCAGGAAAGTCCCTGTTTAATTAATAAGGAAGGTCAAAATTCTGAATGAGAGACAAGAAAAAGCCCTAGGAAAGCCCATGTGATAATGAGAGATGACACCACCAAAAAGCTGTGTTAGCCAGAAATTGTTACTGACATTGTGAGCACTGCAGCATGCTCTGAAAGCCTTCATGCCTGAACACTGTGGGATCAAGAGCTCCCTGCAGCCAACAAGTCAGAGCAAGCTTCTGGAATGCCAGGATGAGAAGGACCAGTGTACAGGAAAGTTTCTGTCAACTGCTTTCTAAAGTGCATCAGTTTAGAGCACACACATCAAGTGAATTATGAAGTTTCAGCTGAACACATCAGCACAGACCAGAAAGGTCTCCTTCAAGACTTTCTTGTTGACTTCCCTGGACTCGGGACTCTCTGGGTTAAGATATACTTTCCCACAATCTGGAACAAGAAGTATTCATCATCCCCTATCTTTGCTCATGCTCCAGCACTAAGAAAGCTTCAAATTATTCCCTGGGCATTGTTTATCCTCATTGAAATACATATGTGTGAAAACTCCCTGAAAAATACATCTCCTCTCCTCACATCCTGGAAAGGATTCCGTAAATGTGACATTCCTAGAATAAGAGACAGCAACTTGAGACCAAAACAAGAATGTTTTTGATATCTGGCACTTTGAATGACAGACTCTCAACACATAGCTTTCACTGTTTGTCTAAATTTTATTTGCTGAAGCTCCACAACCCTCTCTTGTGTTAGGTACACCACACTGACAGCTCCACAACCCTCTCTTTCAGGCAGAGTTAAGTCATGTTCTTTCTGGCTTGTACTTTAGCGCCCAAGAGATTTCTGAAGCTCTGGTTTAGTGCATACCTATATCCTTCAGCATGGCTCTTTCATGTAAGTTTAGGATGTTCTTTCCTTGCCTCACTAGCTCTGTAGAGCAAGCAAAAAATATGGAAGGAGGCTGGAATCAGACACGACTTGAGCACTCCTCAGCAAATACCCATCTGGAGAGAAATACAGAAACAAAGCCTTCTCTATCCTGATCACAGACACAAATTTCTCTCACCTCATCATGTTTTTAACAGGGAGATGCAGGGAAGGAGCAATTTAATTATTCTGGTAGCACTCCCCATGGCCAAACAATTCCGTTAGAGCAGTCCGCCTGGCGAATTTATTAGTATTTTTAGGGGTTTTTTACTGCCATCCTCCAGTCCATGCACTGTAGCAGTGACAAAGGGCAGACAACTTATTTTGGGTCTTCTACTGATAAATTCTTGGGACCATTTTGCCAGAACAGGCACCTGATCTGCTGCTGAAATGTTAGTGCAGAGCTGGGAAGAAAGCCTCACTCTGCTCCAGCTCTACACCAGACCCAGCAGCCAGCCCCTATCTCGGCTCCTTTAGCTCCGCAGAGAAGCAGCCCTTTGAGCCGCAGTGCCACAAGTGAAAAAAGCCACTGGAGGAAAGAGGTGTTGAAAACAAATCCCCCTGCCATCTTCGTGCCCACGGAGGCCAAGGGTGCCCGTGGTGACAGGAGGGATGGAAAGGGAGCAGCCTGGAAAGCACATCGGAGCGGCGCTGTCCCTGCCCGACACACGCAGCCCGGCCATCACTTCCAATCAGCGCGGCACGGACGGAGCGGCCCCAAAGGCAGGGGCTGATTGTGGCGCTGTCCCGAAGGGGAGCTGCTCAAAAGAACACGAAAGTGAGACCACAGGATTGCTAATTAGTGTTGATAGATGCGATCATTTCTAATTAGCTCACTAATCCCTCTCCCCCTAGCTCCTGTCGCAGGAGCATGGCGAGGGGAAAAAAAAAAAAA
>VYZR01116456.1:48748-66121 GCA_013400675.1 Oxylabes madagascariensis | reverse complement strand
TCATAAGTAGCACTTATATTCTGCTATTTTAATGCCGACTAGTTGCAGTGTTGAAAGGTGTTTGGCAAGGCAGCAGTGGCTGAATTATAACAACTCAGTCTCACCAAGAGATGAGGAATAGGGGATCATGACATGGCATTATTACATTCACTGTTCTGACAAAACTGCAGGGTAGAATAACGCAGCTATCTCTATATGCATAAACACTCAAAGGAAAATATTAACTTTCTCCAGAAGCTGAAGCAGTTTAATGGAGAGGAACAGCATCACTGCCACCCTCTCTTGCAGTATGTGACAAGGAGTGGGAGAATTACAGGCATAGCTTCTGTGAGAAGCTGCATGTCTCTATCATGTCTGATAGAGCCAATGCCAGCTCAAGAACAGATCTGCCAGTAGTCATGGTTGAACCCATGTATGACAGTGGCAGCACCTCTGGTATGACATGTTTAAGAAGGGGAAAAAATTGCACAACAGCAACTTCAGCCAGAGAAATGAGAATATATGAGGGAAACAGCTCTGCAGGCACCCAGGTCAGTGAAGGAACAGAAGGAGAATGTACCATGTACCCAAGCAGAGATTCCTCTGAAGCCCCTAGTGAAGACTGTGGTGAGGCTGCTGTTCCACTGCAGTCCATGCAGGTCCATGGTGGAGCAGAGATCCAGTTGCAGACCATGAAGGACCCCATGCCAGAGCAGAATGCTCTGAAGGAGGCTGTGACCCCTTGGGAAGCATGCACTGGAGCAGGCTCCTGGAAGAAACTGTGGACCCATGGGGAGAGAGAGAAGCTCATACTGGAGCAGGTTTGCTGTCAGGACTTGTGACCCAGCCCCAGAACACTGGAGCAGTCTGCTCCTCAAGGACTGTATCCTGTGGACCAATTCGTGCAGCCTGGGAAGAATTCACATTGGAGAAGTTAATGGAAGACTATCTCCTGGGGGAGAGACCCCACATTGGAGCAGAGGAGGAGTGTGAGGCGTTGTCCTCTTAAAGAGGAAGGAGCAGCAGAGATAACATGCTGAATTGACCACAACCTCATTCCTTGTGCTACAGTGGGGGAGGAGGTAGAGAAAATCTGAGTAAAGTAAGCTGGTGAAGAAGAGAGGGGTAGGGGGAAGGTGTTTTGGTTTTATTTCTCATTTGATTTGTAATAAATAAAACAACTTTCCCAAGTCAAGCCTGTTTGCCCATGACTGTAATTGTGGAGTGATCTCTCCCTACTCTCATCTCAACCCATGAGCCTTTTGCTATATCTTCTCTCCCCTGTCCAGCTGAGGAGGGAGTGATAGAGTGGCTCTGGTGGGCACCTGGCATCCAGGAGGAGCTGCTAAAATGGAGCTCAACAGAACTAGTGCTGGGCACCTTGTCCATAAAAGTCATAGAATCAGAGATCATTTAGTTTAGAAAAGACCCTTAAGATGAACATAGAAGAATGGCATGGAAAATACATGTTTTCAGGCATAACACAAGAAACAAGGCATGCCAGCTCTACAGCTGCCTCAAAAACTTTAGTTATTCCTTGTTTGTTTGCAGCATTCTTTAATGACATAATGGCCTCTTCTTTAGATCTTGTTTAAATGAATCTACCAGATAGGCATACAAGAATTCTGATTCCACTGATACTCATCTGGCAATTTCATTTAACTTAAGCAGCTTTTCATTTTCTTCTGGCAGGTTGTTTTTTTTTTTTTGGAATCTCTGCCTAGAAGCTGGATTGAGTAAATACCCCACATATCTTCAAGAACACATGCCTAAACCATTTTGTTATTAAAAAAAAACAGAAATCTTTCTTTTGGTTTAAGTGGGAGAGTTACCAAAACATACAAATGTAAATAATTAACAGATACATTAAAAAAACTGTTTCCAGGCAAGTAAACCAGAACAAAAGGCAAAATTCAGCAAATAAATTATTGGCTACTTGTGATTTGCCCATAACAAGTATATCTTCTATGCGGTCTTCTTTTTTAAAAATGAGCATTTATTTTACATGAGGCAGCTATTTGTGCTTTTACCAAGCTATAGCTCACACTGAAATAGGCTACCTGCAAGGAAAAGGAGTGGTTACCAGGTGCATGTTGTTTAACATTGCTGGAAGGTATTTCCTGGCTCTCTTTCAGCCTCTTTTCTCTCTGTTAGTGGCCTTCAACAGAATTGTACACTTCAACTCAAAAGAATTACATGATTAACATGCTTAAAACTGTTTCTGTTCATTTTGGAGTAAAATAGACACTTCGGCTTATGCATTTGAATATTCCTTGCATTTTATGCAGGTTTAGTGTTAAACAGATGCAAAACATTTACAAGACAAGGGTCTTAGATCATTTAAACAAAATTGTGTGGAAAGGTGATTGCCATTAGAGTAAGTGGTCAGAAACTTTTTTGGCAGTGTTTAATGTGGCATTCCTCCTTTCTTATGCATAAATAAAGCAAATGTCACTGGAACTTAGTAAAAGGCTGCTATGTTTTCACTTGGATCTGAAGCTGTGATTGCAGGTTGTGTAGAAGACACTCCACAGCAGATGTGGCTTTAGCTGTTGGGTGCTGAACCATGCCTGTATTGGAGCCTATGCTGCCATACCTGGGCTACTTGTATCCAAGTGAGCTGCAGCCAGTGCTGTAGAGAATTACAGAGGAGAGAAACTCTCTGTGCAGAGCCCTTGAAACTGCTCATAAGTATCTGGACAATTTGGGTCACTAGAATTCTTCCTTTACAGGTCTCTGTCTGCCTGTGTCTTCCATTTGTAAACCTGCCCCTACAAACTGTTGGGAATAATATTTCTATTGCACAGCCTGCAGCTCTCTTTCCTTTGCATCAATGACAAACACTCTAGAAGTCAAGAGTCAGTAAGTTTGTTCACCAAATGCAAAAAGCTGTTCCATTAGCGGGTATAAATAAAAGGGCTCCACAGAGAATGAAAGGAGGTGAGGCAAGAAGCTGTGCTAGACAATGCCAGCTGAAGACCGGTTGCAGCAGCCCTCTTGTTAGAGGATAGAAATGAGCCAAGACACAGACTTCTTGTTTATCACAGCATAAAAAAGGTCCTGGTTTATTCCTCTTTACAGCTTAGCCATCCTGACTCTAACTATTCACTGACTCTGGCTGCAGCAAGTTCCTGTTGTAGGTTTCCCTTGCAGCCTCTGACTGCTTGTTATTTCCTGCTAAACTATGACTGCATATATTGGTTTGCAGACTCTGAATGCAGGCTTTTACCCAGCCAGACTGTGACTGCAGGTTCTAACAACAGGTTCCAGCTGCAGACCCAGACTGACCTCACAGCAGTAATTCTCTATGCTTAGGATCATTCTTCTTCATGATTCCTCCCATTCCCACTTTTTCAAGGTTCCTTCACAATCCTCCTGACTAGCTAACTCACTCCCTTTTATCACACTTATCTTTATTGGATGTAGCTGTGACTCATCAGGGGCTGTATTGTGTAATTAACACAGCTGTTACTTATCAGGGATGAGGTATTTCCTTCTCCTACAAATACCTCTTTCAATGAGTTTTCTAGAAATACAGAAAACAAACAGCTGGTGAATTGCACCTTCTCTGCTCAGAATTTTCCAGCACATAATGATTATTTATCTGGCCTCATATGGCTTCAAGAGAAGCATTTGCATAAACAAGACAGAAATAATTAGCAATCCCAAATATCCCTTGTCTTGGTTTAAGCTATAATTTAATCTTAAATGTTACACTAATATCAGCTGGGCTAATTACAGAAAATTCCTTTTCCTGCAAAGGAACAAATTTCACATTGCCATAGGAACAAGTCCATACTCATTGCAGTATGGCATTTTGGTTGTTTCCTGTGTAATCCACATTCTCAATGGAATTCTGTCTTTTAAATGAAAAAGCTCCAAGACTGCACAGCCCATACAGGCAAGCATGGTGGATAGTTTCATCCAGACAGATGACTGCACCCCTGCATGTTCAACCTTCTGTCTCTTCTGGATGCACTTGCACAGAGCAAGCAATGAAGAAACAACTGAGGAAAATAAAACCCCTTCCAGATTTATGTACTCTGCAAAGATTCACTCTTTCCAGTAGACCTATATACCATTTTGCCTCCAGTTAGTGAGTACCATGGTTTTTCCCTTTCCAGAACTGTGATTTAAAAAGCAGCAAGTGGGCTTGAGCCTGCTGAGTAATGTCAGCTTCCATGGGGGAACCCTCTGCCACCCATGACCAGCTAGGGGTGAGGGGGGCTGTGTGGGTGCTGGAGAAGCATGCTGAGGCTGTTGCTCCTGCCTTGCCAGGTACCATTTTGTCTTAGGGCGAGCTCAGACAGCCTTGTTAGGGAGTACTGGCACAGTCACTTTGTTCCATGCACTACATCCACTGCAATTCCCAAATGCCCACCATGTACAATGATACCCTTCCTCACACAGAACAGCTCTTGCTGCAGATAACAGGCAGGATTTGGATTTCTGTGATGTGAGATCCCTGGCTCTAATAGATACTCTTTACCCAGGTTTACTTGCTAAAACTTTTGACCCAAATATCCAGGTCTCTCAGTGTGCTTGTTTTTGGTTTTTTCTCTAGCTGTCATGCTTTGCTAGTTCTCTCGGGAACAACTGGTGTCCCATGTGAGAATTGCATGTCTTTAACCAGTCAGTGTTCAAGTCAGTCCTTGATTTATAATCCAGAAAAGGCCTTTCAAAGCTGCACTTTGGCATTCCATTCCTCACTATATGACTGATGCCACTGCACTGCGAACCACATCCTCGAGAGTGCCACTTAGGAAGGAGAGAACCAAAGCTGAAAGGGGATAATGAAGCAGTGATGCTCAAGCAGGAGGGGCACCGTTCAGAGCAGTGAGGGGTACAGTGGCCGGTGATGCCTGGTGTGATGCAAAGCCAGGAGGCTGCAACAGACAGCAATCTACTAAAAATGTGGCATTATAGATGCACCTTAACTCAAGCTTCCTGAAACCCTGTCATCTAGAGACTCCTTCTGTTTGGTATGCTGCTTTGTTTTTAAAAGCCTCTCCTGGGCTGTAGCAGTCAAATTCTAGGAGGAAATATTCCAGGAGTGGTGAAAGACAGCCTTCTGGAGATGCCCACAACTCAGGACTTCCTTTGCTTGTCCCAGTGTGGTTTCCTGCTTCATTTCTGGACTACAGTCCCTACCTTGTGCATGGCTGCTCCAGTCTCAGCTTGCTCCCAAGGCTTCCTTACAGAGTGCAGTGATCACCTTGCAATGAAACAAAACTCAGGTGTAGTTCTGCAGGAGGCTGCCCCATACCCAGTACAGATGAGCAGCTGCCAGATTTGGCTCCCTATGTCCCACAGAGCTGTCCAACACCATCCCACTGTAACATCACAGGGTGTGTAGCCTACAGTGTTCTGCTGGGAGCCCACATTCAGCTCATCAGTTAACACTGTCTGCACCTCATTCTGGATGCTGCAAACGATGAAAACGCACATGTTAACTCGCAGGGCATGAAGGATACTGTGTATTCACTTATACCAGTGGGGACGTGGCCAACATGTTCCTGTGGACTGTGGGACCCTGAGCAGCTTGGCCAGGAGGGCCAGAGTGGTGACCAGAGTCCCAGAAGCAGGTTTGTCCAGCAGCAGAGATGTAGCCTGAAACTTTGGAGCCACTCTGTGCCAGTCCTCCATGCACTTAGCCATGGAGCTGTACGGCAGCATGCCAAAGCCAATGTCTGGGCAGAAGAGGTGTGGAGCTAGATTCCTGTGCAAATCCCGCCCCTGTTATTTTGCCTTCCTTTGATTTGTGCTTTTGTTTGTTTGGTCTGTTTTTTTTTTTTTTGTTTGTTTTTCGCCCCCAAAAATGTGGTGCTTATTTTTCCCAGTATCTTTCTTCTCCCTCCATAGCAGGCAAGAACTTTTGTGCTGCATTTAGTTTTGTTTTGGTTTTATTTTTGCTTAGTTTGCACAGCAGAGGACCCATTATTAAGTGTTGCAGAAATATCCTTCAATTATGCAGCAACGCAGCAAAAAGTAGATGGGGGATATGGGTTGGAGGGTTGTGGGAAGAGCCAGACAAGTCGGACTGCAAAGCGCCCTGTAGATCTAACAGCGCATCTCTCCAGTGCAAGGCTTCTGAAGCAAAAATCCCGGCCAGTTTTGGGGTGGAAGTTCAGAAAGAGCAAAAGATGACGTGAAGAAGGAAAGACAACCTGCTATAGAAAGTTCTTTATAGTGAACCCTGTGCCCACGCAGGACTGAATGCCCGCTCCAGCTGGGAGGGCACAGTGCCACAAGGTGAGAAGACAGAAGGCGGCACGAGGGTGTGTGTAACACGCGTGGGCCAGCTGAAATTCCCCTGGGTGGCGATGGGCAGCCTCGGAGCTCGCAGTTTCCCTGGGGAGGCGTTTCCCGAAGGAGCCAGGGGCGCGCACGCCAAGGCCGGGGATGNGGGCGGACGCCGCGGCGGCATCGCGGGGGACACCCCGGCCGGGCCGGCCGCCCCTGCCCCGGCGGAGGCACCTGCCGCTGCCCCGGGGTCTGCGGGCCCCTCGGCCGGAGGGAGACCCGAGCGGGGAGGGGAGCTGCAAAGCCGGGCAAGCCTCGGCGCCGAAGGGCACCCGGCTCTCGGAGAGCGGCCGGGACCCTCCGCGGGTTCGCCCGCTGCGGCTCGGCTGGGTTCCGGGCAGCTCCGGAGGGCTGCAGCCCACGAGGACGCTCGTGGCCAGACGTGAGCAGATGGCACCGGAGGGTGACAGCCTCCCGCTTGCCTTCAGCCCGAACATGCCTTTTTCCCCTGGAACCGCGAGCGGGTTCCGTGGTCCCGTCTGGGCTCTGCTGAGGAGCCCCCTCGCGTGGTTAGCGGCGCCGACACCGGGCAGCCCAGCGCTGCATCTCCGCGGGAAGCCCGGAGAGATCCCTCTTTCCTCCATTCCCGCCGCCGGGGTGGGTGGATCGAGCCCTGGATCAGCCCGGGCGAGGCTAGCGCTGCTGTCAGAGCTCCCCGGGCCCGCAGGCTCGGGTTTAGGCTGCTCTGGAGGTGGCGTTGTGGAGGCAGCGGGCAGATCTGCCCTCTCCTTTCCCTTGTGGAAGCAGCGTACGATCTCTGCAGCCCCCGCGGCGCTTTTTGCGCCGCAGGCAGTGCTGAGCCGAATCTCCGCAGCTTTTCAGCGCCAGGTTGAATTGTTGGGGTTACAGTAGCCAGAGCGGCACAAGGACACTTGCCCCCAGGCTCCGGATGTGGTGGCTGTCCCATCTCCAGCCCCGTGCTGGAGTCGCAGAGGAGCCAGCCAAGGACGATAGCATCCTCCCCAAACCTCCCTGCAGCTGTGGGCTGTGCGGCAGAGCCCGGGACTTCATGTCACCCGTGGCTCCTGGTGAGTTTTAGTGTGCAGCTGAACAACCGGAAAGGAATGATCTGCTTAACCTAGAACTGTAGTCCCTCTGCAACTTGCTGTGCCCATCCAGGTTAAGCTTGGGATCGCACTCCTGGAAGCGGTTTTATAATAGTGCTCCCTTGTGGCAGTGGTAAATGGAGGGGGATCTCTGGGGCTGCCTGCCGGCAAGTGAGAAGAGGGAAGGGAGCAGGGGAGTTTGTGTTCTGCTAGCGAGGGAAAGATCGTGAGAACTGTCATAGCCTCTGAGGAAAAGTGTTAGCTATTGAGTGCATGCAGGCTCTTGCTTCCCTGACTGGGCAATGTCTAAAAGTGATTCTTGGAGATTGTGATACTTCACAAAAAAATCTGCATGTACTATCCATATAGTCTTTCCTTGTTTGCAGTCCCACACCAGTGTGCTGTAAAAATTAGGCCAATTTCTGAACAAACCCAAATGTGTTGGCATAGTGCTGCACAGAGCTCTGCGTGCTTCCCAGCTATGGAACTCTGGAGCACACCAAAACCTGCTGGAGTGGGAATACTGCACTGTTAACCCCAGAGTGGCTGGACAGGACTGGATGTGGGCTGCCTGTGTGTTTGCTGTCCTTGTTGGTGTGCTGGCCACATTGAATGGACACCACTTTCCTTCTCCAGTATAGACAGTAGTTCATAAGCTACTAAACACAGGCTGTGTCCTGAGCAAGTGCAGTCTCAGGCAGGTCGGCTGGTGTGTTCTGGAGTTCTTTTTCAGGGTATAAAAGCCACTGCTGAGCATTTTTGCTGCCTTTGGTCCTCCTTTCTCACACTCTAGCTGTGTTTGAAATGATCCTGCTGTCCACCTTTACTGCACGTGCTCTGTCTAGGGGACCTGTCCGAAACTCACTCTGCACTTTGGAGCCGTTGTCCAAGTACCATGTCTGTGAGACAGGGAGGCTGCCTTGGCTCAGCAGACCGGCTCCAATGAAGTGAAAGAGCCCTTCAAATTTTGTCTGTGGAAAAAGAAAGGAAAGATTTTTCCCCAGTAAGGGTCTGGCATTGAGTTGGTGCTGTCATTGACTGTGTTCTGTTTATCAAAATAGAAAGTCAGTGTGGGGCCTGTGCCCAGGATTGTTGTGGCAGTCCTCAGGCCAAGAAAGCGTAAGAGAAGGGTGTTGTGCTGGAGCCAGCTTAGGGGGCAGATCCCGTTTGTGTATCGCCAGAAGAGATTTGTTGCTTGCTGCCAGATCCCATGTGTGGAAGAATGGATACTGACTACAGTCCACAGTAGTCACCCACCCACCCACCTTATTAGCTTAGACAAACAGTATTCAAGCACCACCTGCGGCCAGTGGGAGAAATTTGGGAGAAACATCAAGAAGAGGCTGTGTTCAGAGCAAGAGCCTTTCTGACAGCAGCACTAACTGTCATTTTCCTCCCTTGTCTAGACTGTCTGACATAAACAGAGAAAGCAGAAGGGTCTCCAAAGGAATTTTCCACTTCATTTAGCTCTAAGGAATGCATCTTCTCAGTTATTTAGGACAGCGCTGTAATGGTCTTAACTGTATAGCTCTGTACCAGCCTCTGGGTGTGTCAGATGTCTGAAAGCTCCTGTGCCGTCCAAGTCTGTGATTCCAGCTCTTCAGCCAGCACATGGACTGATTTTGGCTGGACATGTGGTTAAGAAGATGCTTTCAGAAGCTGATCTATACAGAAAGAAAGTAGAGGGGGGGGCTGAGTAGATGATGCAGCAAGACAAAGACACACCAGCAGGGGGAATGAGATCCTGTGTCTATGATCCAGTGTGTTGAGTGTGAGCATTCAATTGCCCAAAAATATAGCTCAGATACATTCAGTGATCATATTTCCCATGCAGGACACTGAAATGTGACTTTCTAAGTTCTCAAGATAACTTAGATTGGACTTTATATCTGCATGATATTGTATGCAGCTGTCTGCAGGTGGGCTGTTGTCTTCACACGGAGGAAGCATAGCAGTATTTCTACCAGGCTCAGTTTCTGGTGCATGTCTAGGACCCATGGTTTCTTTAGCTGGGAGTTATGTAACACATCTGTCTGTCACCGAAGAAGTGCTCAGGAGTGTGGCTAAATTGGCATTGGGATGTGCTGGCACCAGGCATTAGGTCTCTTAAATTTATGCTGTTGCAGCTCAAGTATAATCAGGACTGGAACCTCTTCCTAACCAGAGACCTCTAGAGTGAACCTGTGTTTAATAGCCTGGGTGTGATCCCAAATATGCAAAAAACTGCAGCCAAATCAACATTTTTTCCCCCCCTTAGTTTTGAAGTGTCAGGATCTGCTTATCTTGTTTAACTTGAGTTACCTATCTTCATAAATTAGTATTCCTTTACTCCCCCCTTTGTCTGCCCAAGTGAACCATAGCTAGGTGCATGTATCATGGAAATATTTGCCTTTTGTTGTGCTTTCTGCTGGGAAAGAGGAGGGAACATGGATTATAGGCATGTCTCCCACAGACTGCTAATGCACTAAGCAGGAGAAGTGGTAATTTCTCCAAAGGAAATGGTGTGGATGTTGATGTGCCTTCCTCTTGGGAAGCTCCATGCTGCTATTTTCTCCCCCAAGCTGCAGGTGTACCACACTTTTGTGCAGCCTTGAGAGGGTTCTCCCAGCCCTGCAGACTTTGTACTGATCCTTCATGCAGGTGCCATCACTCCCTGTTGTTTTTTTCTACCCCTGAAATTGCCTCATGTCATTTTTCTTTTACAGCTCCCTAAAGCAGCAACACTTTCACATCAGAAGTGATGTGCTGCACTGTGGGATTGTTTTTATTCCTTTGAATGCACATGAAATTTAATACACTTGGAACTATGAGTGTTTTCATTATTCCCCAAGATGAGAAAGATGGCTTCACCTCTGCAGCCAGTGCTCCTGCCCAGCACAAGAGGGAGGAACTGCTGGGTTGTGAGGCAGTGAAATCCAGAGGACAGCAGCAGATTCTGAAGCTGGGGAGATCCTTTCCCTCTGTCTTGTGAGAAGCCCAAGTCTTTTTGCTTCCATATGGGTTGAGAACTTGCATTTTGGCTATGTTTGCACTAACATCGTAGCCCCTGAGGAGTGGTATGGCTTACATTTTCGGGTCAGTAGAAGAGTGATGTGTGTCTTGAAGAAATCTGAGGTTGTCTGAAAGGTCCTTTGCTGTGCATCGCCCAATAGAAAGCCTTTGAAATCATGTTTGCATTTTCTCATATATGTTTGCTATACTGCTGCTTATTCTGCTGCACTGTTGGCTGCAAAACCTATGGTCTGTGTTGAATGTTCACAAACTGAAGTGCCAAAATAAGCACTGCCAAGATCAAGACAGTGGCTTAAATTGCACAAGATTTAAAGAAAACCAAGAAGATCTTCTGCTTTGCTGTCTGTTCTCTGAGTCTCGGGACACACGTTTCTTAACTTTCCTCCACACCCTGGATGCCTAGGGATTTAGAGGAGTGGTGTGGTTTAGTCCTGCATCTACGCTGTTTGCCTCTTACCAAAGAGGCGTTCAGACCAGCGGGATTTTGCACTGCCCTTGTACCTGGCTACATTGACTATGTTCACTCTGATCCCAGCTCTCACATTTATTCTTACTTGAGGCACCAGCAGCTTTTGTCTGCAGCACCTCTGTAGTTGTATTCATTTCCTTTGGGGGATGTACAAGCACCTGGAAAGTGTCTGCTTTCCCTGGTTCCTCTTTAAACTTTAGACAAGCTTGTAATGAAAAATAACTTTTTCCAGAGTGTACCACATGGTTGAGTGCTTAGCTGCTATACTGGTAGCAGAATTAACAAGAACAACATCAAACAGTGTTTACACAGCATCCCCTTTGTTGCGTGGTCTTGATTTGCCTGGGGAGATGAGGGTTTGTGCTGGCAGCTCATGTGCTTCTGGTCCCCAGCAAGACCTGTGCAGGCTGCTGAGCTCCCTGTGCCTCCTCTCTGCTGGATGGGACCCAGTACCCACCTTTCTCCGGACCTCTTATCGTGTGTCCTGCCCTTCTAAGGAGGCACATGGCTGCTGGGTCATGTAGCTCTGGAAATGGCAAATTCTCCTCCCCGGTTCCCTTGAACTGCTGTCTGGGACGTCATATAAGGTCTTTTCTCCTACTCAGAGTTTCTGCAAATGTGTGTTTAAATTTCAGCATGTTTTGTACTGGTCACAGCACTTTCAGGATGGTTAAAATCTCTCTGGGTTAAATTGTACCTTTCTCAAGCAGTAGTTACTGTACTTCACTCTCATTGAACTTATAACCTCTGGCCTGCTGTTAGCTCTTCATAAATGACATCTGTGCAGTGGGACACAGCAGCTTTTCCCACGTGCCAGGTTGGGTTGTGTACCCTGGCTGTGTCACATCTCTGTGCTGTGGTGAGAGCTGAGCACTCTTCAGTGCCTCTGCAATCAGCCTGCACGTGTCTCCATTTTGGTATAGGTGCTTGCATTTGGCAGGTCTGTATTTAATGCAAATAGTCTTAAGGAGTGGAGAAGCAAGGAAAAGTGGAAGAAAGATTGAAGACATGTAGAAATTCTGTGCTCTAAACAGAGAGCTTTTTCTAAACAAAGGGAAATTGTTAGTTACATCAAATGTAATACTGAAATCCAGTGGTAAGGAAGGCAGTCCAAGCTTCTCCTTATCCTGGAAGAACACATAAAAAGTACATCCAAATTTAACTATGTACACATTAAAAAGTGGTCTGGAGAAGTGTGCATTTTAAATCACCCCTCTTCAGTGAGTAACTCAGTCATCAAATCAGCTCTTCATTAAACAGAGTAAATTGCTCTTTGAGGACTGTGGAGTGTGTTCATATTTCACAGTTCCAGTGCAGCTATTACATAGTTATTAAGTCCTCTTGGGCATCCTGCAACGGTCCTGGTTACGGCAAATCTTTCCGACTGTTGTATTCTTCCTGCGCTAAACTGATTATTTTTCCATTGGAGGAGTTGGTCGTTCTTAATATATTCATTTGCTGTGAAAGAGGAGGCCACTCTTCAAATGGTTATGTGTCATGTTTACTGTAGAGTTGAATGCAATATTTTGGCTGAAACTTCTTTTTGGGCAAAAGTGCAGGACTGCTGGAGCTGGAATGTTAGTGTTTCCTTGTCTCTAAAAAAAGAGACAGAAATAAGAGAAATTGAATAGTCAAAGTAATTTGTTTTGGTATTCTATTATGAAGTGCTTAATCCTTTCTTTCAGAGTGGTGTCCTTGCAAGGGTGTACAAAAGGGTTTAGCTGGAAAAACTACTGAGTGTGCCTTAAAATTCCCACAGTGGAAAGCAGCAAATGTAACTGGCAAAACATGCTGCCATGGCTGGAAGCCTGTGGTACCCAGAGACCAGCCCAAGCACTGCCACCTACCTGGCCAGCCCTCTCCAAGCCCCTGGATGCTCCTGCTGCTGAGGGTGGGGACTGTGGGATCATCACCCAGTTCCCAATCCTAGCCCCCATCCCGCCGCCTGAGAAGTAGCCAGGCTTCATGTTTTCAGCCTCAGGAAGACAGTGTTTAATTTTGCCTTTGCTGCTGAGTTCTTGGGGCAGGTCTGAGAGCACCGCAGGACAAAGGCTGTAGCCAGATAGATGGAGAGCTGGATTAGATGCTGTAGCTCCTGCTGGGTAGTGTCTTCCTTCATGTGACAGCCCCATGGAAGTACCTAATGTCATCAGAATCTGCCCCTGCATGAGTGACTGAGCTGCACTTTCACGTAGCCTGCATGTCTTTCCCTTTCATCACCTTCTGAAGCCGTGCCGAGTTCGGTGACATAACTGTGTGGTCTTTAGCACAGGATGCAGTGCAGACGGCCCTCAGCTCACACGCCAAGAGGCTGCAGCAGTGGGAAGCCGACATCGATCCGGTGACTTGGCCAAGGGCTCGCTGCACTTTGCAGGAGTGAGTGCTCTGGGTTATGTGTTTGCAGCCTCGCTGTCTGCATCAGCTGAGCTTTGTGTCAGCCTCTGTCCCAGCTGTGCTGTTGGTTTGATGTTTCTGGTCTCCCAAAGCAGAGGTGCTATAAACAACATTTAAACATTTAAAATCAAATGGCAGTGATGGAAATGCTGCATTTGGCTTTGCTGGTCTGAGACTTCAGGCTGATTTCAGGTTGCATGTATTTTTGATATACATATTTGATAAGTGTCTAAGGTTGTGTTACTGGGGAGGTGGGTTGGGAATCACAAGGCCTGGTTTCATTCAGAAGTCTAAGACAAATTTTGAAAGTGACATCTTACCTTTCCCAAGCTCCCCTGGCCCTGTTTTAAAAATGAGTTGAATGCTTTTACCATCCTGCAATGCTGAAGAGCTGCCCAAGCTACTCTCCTCTACTTGAAATTTTCCAAACAAGAAGTAATGACTGATGTCTTGTGAATTGCCCAATTGCCCAAAGCTGAATATATGCGGAAGCAAAATTGCTGTTTTTACAAAGAAACAAAGCCAAAAGAAAATTAAATTAGCCAGAAAAGTTCTTCTGTGATAGCACAGCAACGGTATTGAAAACCTAGAAAGTCTAAACCTTAAACAGCAATATTAGCAAGCCAAATTTCCATGTTAGATGTGTACAGTGATGTATTATTTTTTTTGCAATGTGGTGATTGCTCTGCCGGGGCTCTGAGTTCCTTTTCTTCACTCTTAATGACTACTATAAGTCAAACTGGTCCTCCAAGAGCCTGACTACATGCTTCAATGGGAGTCAGGGGACTGACTGCATGCTCAGTGGGCACCGTACATGTTTTCATGTAAGCCCTTCCTAGTCAGGTCAGAGCTGCTGGGTTTCAGTTGCTGAGCCCAAATTTATTGCCACAAGATGTCTCAAATCATATGTGCTCCTCATGTGCCCTCCCAGCAAGCCAGCTCCCAGTGCAGGATGTGCCGTGCCCCTTGGAAGTGCTGATTGCTGAGGGCCAGACACCTCTGCAAACACACTTTCTTTCCTCTGCAAAGACAGCTGTTTAAATTACCCTCAGGGAGGGATGATGAGTGGTACAGGACATTGTGGGATTCTGGTTGTGTTTAGTATCACATCTTGCAGGTCGAGCTGGAAACCTGCAGCTGATGATGTGACGTGGGAATGGGAATGAGTGTGAAACCTTGGAGGGTTGGAAACAGATTTGAAACCTCTGCTTAAGTGAAATTAAAAGAGAAATGGCTTTGAACTGGCTTAAGTCTTTCCTTGTGGTAGTGACAAGCCAGCTGTCCCATGTTATGCTAACACAGGGTAGTCACAGGCAGCGTGGTGCAGGCACAGCTGTGCCTGCACAGGGGCAACAGCGGGAGTGTGTCTGGGAGAGGATGGTGTCCACACTCCCACTGAGTGGAGGGAAGGAACCATGTGTGTGTCAACAGAGGGAAGGGAGGAGGAAATAAAAGAAAAAACAAGATTTTTTTTTTCTAACACCAGCAGGGAGGAGAGGAAGGATTAAGCCCAGTGGAGAGAGCTGAAGTGAGAGCTCAGATAACTGATGGACCTCAGGATCTGGTGGGTGTAAGCATCAGAGTATCTGATGACTTAGTATGGATGTTTCTGAAAGAAGGTGGTGTGTTTGAAGATGGGGAATTATTTGAAGATGGGGAATTATTTTTAGTACATGCCTGCTGCTCTACCTGTTGCTTTCCTTTGGGAGAAGCAAGATTTTTCTTAGGACTAGACCCTTACAGAACAAGCTGCTAGTAATTGTAGTTAGGGTGGCAGAAACAGACCCTGTGGATCCAAACATAAGAGCCTTATAAAATTAGACATAGAGTTTGCAAGAGTTTTTGCAATGTGAAATGAACCATTTGGCTTTTTCAGCAGTTGGACCTTTTGCAAATATATTTTTTCTCTGCTTGTGCTTTATAAATGTATTTTTAAAACCCCCAAACTTTTGTTATGCTTGTGGGTAGTCCCTATAAAAACCAAGAAGGCAAATAGTGAAACTTTAAGATGTCTGTAGGCGCTTTTGAGTAATTTTGGGCCCCTTCGTATGGAAGGAAATCACTGTGTTTCAGGAAGCTTTGCAGTTTCAGCAAAATGTTTGTGCTACTGAATGGTAGCAGATGGCCAACCCACAAAATGGTAGCAAGTTGCTTAAGCTACTTGTAAAATAGTGCATGTTTCCTTGCCTTCCTCTTAGCAGCCAGCGTTAGTTTGAGGGATCCAAGCTCGGACCTTGTCTCTGCTGTTGCTGCAGGGCTGCTTCCCCAGTGCTGGCCGCACGGAACACCCAGATTCAGGCTGCCCATAACTCTCTTGGGTAAGCTGTCCTGGCCATGCAGATCCACTCAAAGCCCCGTGACAGTAGAGGATACTACCACTGCCACAGAAGTAAGGGGTGGTTTTCATCAGAAGCTCAGGTTCAAAGAGAGGTGGAGTTATTGTTCATCACCACATCATTCATTATAGGTCACCAGCATTGGTGATGGGTGGGTCAGAGCTCAAAAGCCAAGCGGGCAGTGCTGGGCGGGTGTTTTGGTACTTGAAAGCTTTGTTCCTCTGAACTGCACCAGTGCCAGCTTGGTGTCGCAGGTCGCCTAGCAGCAGTCAGAGAGTTGGCTGCATCAGTACACCCTTCCACTGCATCTTTCCTTCCAAATCTCCCACTTTGGGTGTTCAAACACCAAACATGAATAGCAGAAAATAGGAGTCCATGTACATTGCTCTCGCAGGTTGCTAGCTATGACATGTTAAAGGCTCTGGAAGTCTTTCCTGAGACTGCTCTCTGATTTTTGCAGAGGCTTTGTTAACAGGAAGGATTGATTTTCTTCCCCAGAGGCTCCTCTTGCTATACATCCCACTGGACAGGGATATTCTGTGCTCTGTAGGGAGAAGCTGCAAGTCTTGAACCTCAGCATTGGAGACCAAACCAATGTGTATTCAGTTCTACATATCCCTGGGCTAACACAAGGAAGATGGCATAGATTCTCTTACACTAACCTGCAGAGCTGTGACTGGATCTTTTTTATATGTTCAGATGCTTTTAAAGGTTATTAATTGGGTAAAATCTTTGCCAACTGTCTCAGTACTTGACAAATCATGATGAGGCGAATCCAAGTGGCTGCTGCCGTGTGTCTCAGTTGTGTCTGCTCAGCTATGATAGAACTGCTTATAATGTGTGAAACAGCCCAGGGTTTTGCATGAAGACGTTGCTTTGAATATGACTGCAGAAAGTTGCTCTTTGGAAAAGAAACGGAAGAAGAAAGTAATTTATCAGTAATGAAGATCCCAATCTAATACAGAGCTCCTAAGAATAGTGATCGTAGTATTCTGTCCATTTCCCTGGCATGCACTTTATCTAGGATCTATGAGTTTTGCTCTTTGGGAATCTTGGAGGGTGCACCACCAGCTTCCCTTTTAGGGTGCAATGCTATATGTGTACTTTTTGAAAGAACTTTTGCAATAAATAATGTGGAATAAAGAAGAATCAGAGAGGGTATTACTTCAAGACATGAATGTAAACTGTTTTATATTAGAGATAAATAATATTTTAGTGGTTTTTATTTACATTTTCCATTAAGAGGAAGCAGCAAAGGCGATGTTATTTTAAGATTTATGTTTTCCACTCTCTGTAAAGAAACTTAATCTCTGAGAGCTGCTAATGAAAGCAGAGACTAATGTTGAGCCTGAGTTTTGCTCTTAGTGAACCTGCACCTTGGGAAACTAACTTTTCTGATTTATAAAAGGCTTTGAAATGTGAAATGAAAATGGAGAGTTTTAAATTTTATTTTCCTTCAATGCATGATGAAGCTTGAATTCCTACTCTCTGACTTTGTGAGTCTGAGGCATTTTTGGCAGTTTCAAATGGAAAGTTGAACATGCACTTCAGCTAGAGATGGAATGGAAAGACTTTACATAAACATATGAATCTCCAGTAGATTAAAAATTCTGTGCTATTTCACCGGGTAAGGGAGCAAATTTATCTATATTGAGGTGGTTTTAGAGAGAGACGTAAACCAACCACCCCAAATGTAAGTAGAATGAGAACTAGAAGCAGAGCCACAGCATCCAGATTGCCAATGCTTTGGATTCAAACCCAATCTTCATTTCAGAAGTATCTTACTGATTATCTTTTTCCTTTTTTTTTTTTTGTTTTTGTTTTGTTTTGTTTT
>VYZR01116455.1:9127-26018 GCA_013400675.1 Oxylabes madagascariensis | reverse complement strand
TTGGAAAGATGAGCTATTCCAACGTATGGTGGTACTTACACAGCCAGTTGTTTATGAACAAATTAGAAAAAGGTCATACCTCCAGTGGGGATGACTCAAGAAGAGCTCAAGGTACTCCCAGAGCACAAAAAGCTGCAGGTTACCTCTTCCCAGCTGACATTTGGCAGCAGAGCACATGCACTTCCAGGCATTTGGACTGCAAAATGAACAACAGGCATATAAATCACCTACAATCTCAGCTGTTCACCTGACAATGCAACAAAAAGTAGATGATTAACAGCACTTAGTTATGACTAAGCGAGAAGTGACACAAGATTTACTCCATGTTTTACAGTCAATAGTTCACTTTGGTTTTCATCTCTGTTTTGCTTTGCATTATACTTCATTAATTGCTTCAGGAAATGGTTAGAGTCTACAGGCTGCCTGGAAATTGGGATGTTTTAAGAGAATGTACTGAAGCACATTGATCTGAATGATATGGAATCTATTCTCCCCCGATGGCACATAGCAACTGACCTTACCTGATTGCACAAGTCAACCACCCTTGCATTAATAGTTTACAGCTGGTGGTTCCAGTTTTCATCTGTTTTATATATATCATAAATCTTTTAATTGAGAAGCAGCTAGCCAATATGCAGGACTCTGTAACATATTGAAACTCCTCTGTTATTTGAAACTGTGGTTAGCTCCTAGGGATGGGTTTCATTCTAGGCAGAAAAGTGCTTTCTGCTGGAATATGCTGTTAGAAAAAGCAGTGACATGTAGACTTCTTAATTATGGAAAAACACACCCAACAACACCTTTAGGCAAGTCATTATGCATATATGAACATATACATCTACCAGTAATCTCTACTGAACACAGATTATCCCCCCAAATATAGTGCTGATACAGGACACTACCAACACCTATCTCTCTCTTTTAGCATTTACTAAGATACCTTATTTCAAAATTAGTTGCTACAGAGTATATAAAAGATTTTAACTAAAATTTATAAAATCATAGAACAGTTTGGGTTGGAAGGAAGCTTGAAGATCATCTATTTCCAACCCAAGCCAAAGGCAGGTGTGCCAACCATTAGACCAGGGTTCTCAGAGCCCAATCCAACCTGGCCTTCAACACTGCCAGGGATGGGGCACCCACAACTTCTCTGGGCAACGTGTTCCAGTCTTCACCACCCTTACAGTAAAGAATTATTTCCTAATAGCAAATCCAACTCTGCCCTGTTTCAGTTTGAAGCCATTCCCCTTTGCCCTATCACTACAGGCCCTTTTAAAAAGCCCCCTTTAGGTGCTGGGAAGTTGCTAAAGGTCTCTCCAGAGCGTACTCTTCTCCAGACAGTGCAACCCCAACTCACTCAGCCTGTCTCCATAGGAGAGGTTCTCTAACGCTTTTATCATCTTAGCAGTTCTCTGGGCTCATTCCAGCAGGTCCACCCCCTTCTTATGCTTGGAACCCCAGAGCTGGATGCAGCACTTCATGTCTCTGGGTCTCCCCAGAGCAGAGTAGAAGAGCAAAGTCACCCCTTCACCCTGCTGGCCACTCTGCTTTTGAAGCAGCCCAGGATACAACTGGCTTTCTGGGCTGCAAGTGCACAGTGTTGAGACATGTCCAGCTTTTTGTTGACCAATACCCCCAAGTCTTTCTCCTCAGAGCTGCTCTTAGTCTATTCACCACCCAGCCTGTACTTGCGCTTGGGATTGCCCCAGCCCAGGCACAAGATCTTGCACTTGACCTTGTTGGACTTCATGAGGTTTGCACAGACCCACGTCTCAAACCCGACAAGGTCCCTCTGGATGTCCTCCCTTCCCTCCAGCCTGTCAGCCACACCACACAGGCTGGTGCAGTTGGCACACCTGCTGAGGGTCCACCTAATTCCATTGTTCATGTTGCCAATGCAGTTACATTATGTTTTTCCTTTGTTCCTTAGCCTCTTAGGTGTCAGATCCCCCACAACTCAGTGCTTGAAAAAACATCCCTATGCATTCTTTGCAACCAGACATCAAACAGAGACACAAACTCAGAATTGTCCTATAGCATTGCAGTTTTGTCTGAGACATGGATATTTAATGATTTGGTGGGGTTTCATCTGTCATATCCATTATTTCTGTGCCACTATATCTAAAAAGCATTTTCGGATGATCCAATAAAATAAGTAGCAAAAATTCTGTTAATTATTTGATGCAACCACTGTCCACAGAAGAGGGAAAATTTTGTCCTTGCCATTTCAATCACTTGAAATAGATATGGAAAATTTGAAATGTCAGCTTCTCATTTAGTTTCTGAAGCATCAAAGTATCTGCCACCATTAACTATGTGCAATTTATCTGAATACAAGTGAGAAAGGAAATTTCAAGTGAATCTCATCTATATCAGTGCTACCAAAGAGTGCAGTAGTTCAATACCCACATGGACAAGAACAGAGCCAGAACAGAGGCTACCACCGCTTGTCAACAAGGTAAAGTCCACATGGTTTAATCTTTTAAAAAAAAATTCTACTCAAATTGTAGTGGCAACTTGTAACCAATTGGTAGTTAATAGAGCTCAATATACATTTATCTACTTCAGTTCTCCATAGAAGAAAATTGATGAGAGAACAGTCACTATTAAAGCAGACGTTATGCTGAAGAAAAATGGATTAGGATTGCAGTTTTCAAAGGGCTTTCTCTTTGCTACAGAAAACTTGTGCCTGCAAATGTCCATGAGGCTGTGATGTTTTGTGCACAAGTTTAAGAAGTTTAAATTGGGATGGGCGGGGCAGAGAAAATTGAGCCATGAACTGTTTTTCTCTTCATAAGAAACAGTTATGAGAATTTCAGCATGTACTGTTAGAAACGCAGCTATCAATACACAGATAAAACCGTGCCATGCCCCCTGGCAGGAGGATAAGTGGTGCCTGCAGTCCTGCTGGGGAAGGCAGGGCAGCCCCAAATTCCAGCCTGATGGACAAGAGATGCATAGAATCTTCTCCCACTTTACCTCCTCTCTTGTTTCCATTTTTAGTTATTAAAGCTTCAATTTTCTAGGAGATCAGCCTGCAGTTTCTCCATAAGTTGCTCTCCCCTCTCAGCAGCTTGTCCAGAATGGATTAGAACAGAACCAGGGACAAACAGCTTTCCTGGGCTGCGGTTGGCAGCTGAGCAAAACCACAACAGCTCAGCTGGATTCATGAGCCCTGCGTCCCTGGGTGGAAAATGTTCATTGCCAAAATAATCTGAGGGTCTGAGAAACCAGTTTTCCCCAGGCACATGAGTCAACTACAAGAAAATCAGTTTTCTAATAGCAACCTTTTTCATAAATTTCAAAAAGAAATTTCTCAGTCAAAAACACAACAGTTTTGCTCTTCTCATAGATATTTTGAGAACTTGCAGGTAAGCCTAGAAAAGTTTACAAATTTTCATTTTTCAGTTCCAATACCTGTGACTTGATATGATTTTGTATGTGAGTTTAAACAACATTTTATATTTTTTAAGGAAGCCTTAAAGATGCCTGAATATGCACTCTCCTGGCTAACAAAACCCATGTTTGTTGCTATTTTGCACACTTGATTTCTGATGCTGCGGCACAAACCTGTTGCTTGCTTTGGGAACTCGACACTAATAAAATTTTCTAGTAAGTCTGTGCTGTTTAAAAATCCAAAATAAATGAAAACTTCAGAAGCTTACACAGATTTATTTTCACTTCTCACTAAACTTGACAAAGAAATCCTTTTTCTGTAAGTGAACCCTGCATACTACCCAGTTTTGAAGATCAAAGGTCTACTTCAAGGTGATAGTGCTGCTTGACTGTTTCATTCCCTTGTAAGGGTCTCTAGAGCATGTAAGTCTTCCCATGTAAGACTGACTCTAGAGCACTGGAGGCTCTTCTTTACTCACTGGAATAATGGCATTATATTGGCATGGATGATGTTATACCTTATCAATAAAAACATTTTAATCTATAGAAAGAAATACTCACTGTCCTTGCCTTCATGCCTCTTACCCTGAAACTATGGACCTGTGACCATGAGAAAAGAGAAATGTGTGCTCCACATTCCTCTTTCTTATGGATGTAATTCATAACATAGTTAAAAGACATCTAAAACTGACCATAATTTCTACAACAAAACGTTGCATGCTGCAGAGGAAATGGTCTCACATTAAGAAGTGTTCTTCATCTGCCTGAGAGTTTTATTCACTTCAGGGTGGGGTCCCAGGATGTCTCTAGCAAAATCTTATTTCAAAAATAACTCAGCTTCACAGACCAATTCTGCATGAGCAGCATCAAAGGTTTGTCATGTCTTTGTGATTTACGAGATTGTCATTTCACAAATGGGAAGATGGGTATTTCTGACTCCAGCTAACCCAGTTAGTTTTAAACCTAACTTAAAAATTAATCTGAGTTAATTCAGAGTCATACACTGAAGTTTCCATAGGCTACATCCTTTCTCTGTGCCTTTAGTGTTCTTCCATAGATATAAGTGGGGGTTCAACTTGGCACCACAACCCAGATCTTATTTAATGATTCTTTTGTGTCGCAAAAGTCGAAAAAAATCCACTTCAGTCCTCTCCAAGCACATCTCCAGGTCAAGAGAAAGAAGAAAATATGCAGGGGAAAACATAGGAAATTCATCTGCAATAGGCAAAACTAAATCCAAATCTGTATACACACAGGAAATGAAACTGCTCTGTAAGAATTTACCACTTTTTTATATATTAGCTCTCCAGAGATAAACTGCCCTTTAAGACGTGAATTCTGGGTATCACGGTTAACAACGAGTGAATGAAATTCCAATTATTCGCCTTGGGCACTATGAGAAAAACTCAGAAAATAAACACACTATTTCTACCATTCCTAGCAGCCCTACTTATACACAAGGGGCAGAGAGAATTTGTGATAGATGGGATCTCCTTCAAGGTCATGTCACCATAACGGTTTGCATTTTTGTTTTCCTTTATCTTGAGGCTATTCCACTTCCAGTCACTGCAGAGCAGGGCATGTTGCTACTTAAAAACAAGTAACCTAATACAGCTTTATTACCACACTCTGGGAACCTGGGAAACAGATAAACAATGACTCAAGAAAAAAAAAGCTTTTATCTACTCAATGTAGCAAGTGAGCATATGAACAGAGGCCAACAGGAGTCTCTGATGGAAAGCAACCAACTCTGAACTTTGGTCCAATGCAATGGTCGCAAGAGACTTTTGTGGGGACTGCAGCATGTTGAAAAACAAATTAAAAGGAGGACATTACATGGAAGAGAAGCATACAGGAAATATATTTTCTTATTTGATAGAAATGCAATAATGGAGGCAAAAAGGAGTTCAGTTCCTCAAGATGTAAAGAGAGGGCATCATACAAACTTCCAGAGAAAATGTTAAATTGTAAAAATACTTACCAGGAAAGAATGTTTATGCTTAATTAGGCTAGATGTTACTTTATGTTTTTAGCCAACCTTCGTCTTATGTCACACATTAACACACTCACCTGGGAAAAGTATGTGTTTGTCTACTTACAGTCATTTCATGGATCAGCTGCAGGACACTTCCCACTGCCAAAAGGGTCCCCAGAGGCCCCCTCTGGCTGGAGAGCCACTGGGGCCTGGGTCACTCAACCCAGCATCGCTGGTGACGCTGGGAGGAAACGACCATCCCCTCTTTCCATTGCTCCTCCTCCATCCAGGCAGCACAGTCACTCACAGAACTGTGCTAGGAAATGGATTAAAGAAATAATCTGGACTGAATTAACCCTCTCAGATGAGGTAGGAGAAGCAATGGTGTCATGAACTTTACTTCCAATTGCCTGTTGAAAACCTCAGTTTCCTATTTTTTTCCACAGTAGAGCTGTAACAAATGTGTAAGCTGACTACAGTTTGAAAACTAACTTTGCAGATATTATGCTTTTTATATAGCTTTGCACATACCTGCTGAGAATTCCACTGTGGCTATTCTGAACTGAGTCCATACCAGAAAGGACCATACAGGACTGTCTGAAGGAACTAGCTAGAGAAACATGTGAAGTGGAGAAGTCTTCTCACCTTTAAATACAAAAGGCACAAGTTCATTGAGTTATCTTCCAGTTGGCAACACTTGCTGAGTAATTATATTTTACTGTACCTCATTCTTTTAATTTAACTTTTCTAGAGAAATGAGGAGAATATGTGATTGTAGGCAACTGACCTCATCTGCTCCAGTATATTCTATAAAGTAGCATAATTTATAATCACTGTTTATTATTAACCAGGTTTGTTTCTGGACAGTAAAAGCAGAACTCGTCCATTTTTACTCTCCGTGGCAGAGGCTGAAGCAGAGGAACGGCAAGTGTTAGTGACCCACCCCATCTGCATTGCACGAGGGAAGCTCTAGTGCTGCCTTGCAGAGTCTGCAGTCCAACACCAGAGCCCTTCCAAAACATTTTTGGCATTTCACCTGTAAACACAAAATGTTTTTGAACAGTAGAGAGCAGGAAAAGGGGCAAGGAGGAGATTTCTGTTTGGCATGAGAAGAAGTTTCCCCAGGGGCCACCATGCCAGGCTGTCAGAAGAGGACGACTCCAGAATTGACAGAATTAATTGACAGCTCTCATTTGCTTCTTTCCTTCTCTCATAAATAACAGGCACATCAGTGCTGGGACACACCCAGCCTACTTGAAAACTGCTGGCATTTCATAGCTAAAGACAGAAATCACGTGATGAAATGGGTCATTAAATAAAGCAGATGCTTTTATTGTAGCACATTAACTTCTGTGTTATTCTGGGAAAAATGCTTATGCTTGGGCTGAGTACATGCTCCATTCCTCCAAAGCCACCTACTGAACTTAAATCATTTGTCAAGCATTAAGGGAGTCAGATACACAGCATCAGAGGTCACTGACTGCATCATACCTTCATTTGCTATAATTTTATTTTTTTTAAGCAACCAAGTCACTTTTTTTACAGTAATCTGCACTTGGTACCTGGCTCCTTTCTCTGTAATGTCGTGTAGCACTTATGGCATCTGTAGCTGCTCCCAGGGTAATCTGGAAGGTGACCCTCAAGGAATAGTGGTCCTGGTCAAGGAACACCTTAGGTTTGGGGACTTTGGGTTTTAGGTTTAAAGTGAACATACCGTGCTTGCATCTGTCATTCCAACCAATTTTTCCAACACAGAGAGAAACACCCTGTGGGATTCACAGTGTGGGTGGTGCAGACAGGGGTCTGGGTAATGGGGCTGGTGCTTTTATTTTCCAGAAAAGACACAGAAAACATCTTAAGAAGGACAAGAGATTGCAACACAGAAAATATAAAGGGAGATAAAAGCATGCTCACATGTTTACACAGCAAGTTCAGTGGTAAAATCAGATTCTTTTAGCTTCTAATCAGATGGATGCTTGGAGCTTACCTCTTTGTTCTGCTTGAGGAGACTCTGCTAATGATCAGGTGAATGTTCTTCCACTTAATATGTGCTTTCAGTTTCTGGAAATACAACCTTTAGCATTTCAACTGCTCATATCAAAAGTCATTTTGATGTCAGATCAGCATTGTTCAGCATTGTTTCATTGGAAGGGTTGTTTTTCCCCAGCACCTAAATAAATTTTTCATATCAAAGGAAAAAAAATAATGCAACAAAGGTAGAAAGAGAGTACCTCACCAGAATGGCTGTGCAGTATGATTCTTCAGACTAACCTTATTAAAAAAAATTTGTATTCAGATGTTCACCCTCTTTTTTTTCAGGTTTTTAGAATGTGCCTCTAGATTTTGGCATTGCAATGGATCAGACATCCATTGCACCACAGGAGCAAGTCACAGATCCAAGAAAGAGACTTAAAAATAAAGGTGCAGCAGCTCCATACACTAGAGCAATGCCCTGTAGCCTAGGGGACTCTCATCAGATGTTGTCAGGGCCACGTGCACATCTCCTTCTCCCTTGGCATGGACACTACAGAGACAAGTTGGAAAAGCCACCACCAGGTGAGAACATAACTCCCCCCATCACCCTCTTTGCACCAGGGAGGTGTGGGTAGTGAGGGAAAGAGTTCCTTGTGTAAGGGAAGAAGATCAACACAGAAAAGTAACTGTAGAAACCAGAAGTCTGGCTTCTTTTAAGCATCAGTAAGCCAGGAACAGATTTGCCTCCCTATTACAGTAATTCAGTTTTCACTCTGTCTGCCAGACCCATTTCCTCACTGCAGCATCGCCTCTCACAGCTGCCCAGGCAGAGGGCAGGGCGGAATGCCTTGTGCCACCCGTGCCATAACACATATCAGACTTTTTCAACAGCTGCTGTGTCTTCTCTTGCAATCACCTCAGAATTAAGCACACTGTTTAAGGTTGTCCAAGCCATCAAGTGTGGAGCTGCCGAGCTGCCTCTCAGTGACACAGGCAATCCATTCCTATAGGACAGAGGAGTAGCTGGGGATAGGGCAGGATGCAAAGCACCTGGCCAGCCCAGGAGCAGCCTTTGAGAGCTTCATGTGGTCTCAGTACAGGGACAGAGGGTAAGGGAGTTGTAGGAAAAGAAAGGGGCTCCAGGGCTGCCCCTCCCACCCACAGCCCAGAGGTCAATGCAGCAGCTCTCCTGGCTCTGCCAGGGACAGAGCTTGGAAACAAGGTCATTCGCATATCCCTGATTAGCTAGGCACACACCTATTTTACCTATGCATCAAGCTACACTTCCTGACCTTTTCTGGCCCCTTTTATTTTGTCTCCAGTAAGTTAATAAATCACACATAGTGGGGTACAGGAGGGGTGGAGGAACTGCATGCTCCTCTTCACCCAGGCTGAGCAGCATTAGGTTAGACAAGTCTGCTTCTCCTGTGTCACTCCTCAGCTGAGGTGGAAGTAACTAAAACTGTGGGTTGGTAGTTTTTAAACCCTTCTAACAGAGAGACAGAGTTTCTGCACTCATACCCTTCCTCAGCAAAAAAAAATTATACCTTAATCCTCACAGTTAAATGCCTATTTCACCCCAGTATCAAAAACTTTAGTGACTAACCAGAACCTTAAGATTACTCCAACTAGGAGATTTATTAACTGCTATTTTGGACTGTTGAAATGTAAATTAAAATCTCTTAGGGCAGTGCTCTAGCAATTTAATTTCAGGCTGTGCAGAGCTGTGGAGGAATGCCAGCGAAAAATATCCCTCTCCTTGCAGAAAAAAAGCAGATTAAAATATGGAAGCTGGTTTGCAGTCTATTGTGCTGTCATTCACCACATGCTACCTGTGCCAAATAAAGGGCTGGGAATCACAGTCAACAGTAAGTCTCAGAAATATCAATGAACTTTACATGCAGTCTTCACACTTCATACTGGATACCAAAACCTCTTGACTGCATGAGTCCTCAGAGATGGAGCTGAAGGGAATCAGTGCTCTGCCCCTTGGGACACCAACCTAGAGTAAAATGGGTAAGGCTAATGGCAGAAAGGTTATGTGGGCGGGAAGAGAAAATATTTTGTCTAGAGTTGCTGAAATTGTCTGATCCGGGGGCTTGGATTTACTTTATTTTAAGTCTCTCTTCATTGCTTTTTGGGTTCCAAAGGCCAGAAAAAGGCACTCAGGGAGAAGGCTCCAGAATCAGCAAAGCAACCTATTGCTTTACATAGTGCAAAGGATGCACCCATGCAAGGTGAGACTCAGTCCTTTCCTATAACAAGGGCCTGGCAGTCCTTCTGCAGCAGAGACTGTGTGGTTCCTGAAGACAGCAGAGTTCAGCCCGTGCCCTGCAGCATGCTGGCCAGTTGGCTTCTCCTGCGACAGCTGGGAGAAATTTTGGAGAATCTTGAAAGCAAGATCATTAGGTGTGCATTTCACCATTGCCACCTTCAACAGCAAAAATAGGTCTGCAATCACAATAAGTTTGTCTTACTGTGGTGCAAATTGAATATGCTGGAAGTACAGGGCAAAACAAGTAATCTGATTTATCACAACAGACACCAGTCCCCATTTATAAAAACTTGAATTTGTGCAGTACAGTTGTTCTACAAAAAGCCTCAGTAAGTCATTCGCTATCCAATAGTTACATTGAGTTATCACACCAGCAGCCATTACTCACAGTGACAGTCTCAGCACAACAAGCCCCTGTCGAGAGCAGGAGCTCCTGCCTGCATGAAACAGATGAACTTAATGGATATCCGCCCCGCGCCCGCATGCAGCCACCAGCCTGCCTCTACACAGGGGGACAAATCACCACAAGTGCATCTCACCACCAGCAGTTACTCTCTGCAGAAGAAAACTGACATTTTGCTGCTTTTCTTTAGACAAGCCTGGGTTCTGTTCATTTCGGAGGTGGGGGGTGTGGTGGGGGGGGCGGTGTTTCTTTGTTTGTTTTTGTTGAGTGAATGAGAAGTAAAAATAACTCCTATTAAACAGTCACCAGGCACATCACGCAACATATGGGGAGCAGGAGGTAGGGCGTAGCCTTTCAAAAGTGATGGGAGCAAGCCTGGCTTTGATGCTCTCCATCAGACCTGATCTGCCTGGAGCTCTGGCGCACAAAGATAACCAAAGGCTAGGCCATGAAGCCTTCTTCTGGGAAGGAAGGGGCTGTTCCTAGTTCTGGTGCAGGTTAGATAAATCTTGGAGGCCATTCTAATCCAAATCTATAATTGTTGGAGGTTAGATTTGTTCGTTTTTGGTTTTTGTTTTTTTTTCCTTATAGAATTTTTTCCCATAAGTTGCCAGGAAACTAACTACTGGGTATTTGTATGTACTTAAGGAGAACANTCATATCTTTGCCTGAGAGCTCACTTAGTATTCAAAATTTTAATAATTCGGAGGGAGGGGGTTTGAACTCTCCATTCCAAGGGAGGTCCTGCCCTCCCTAGCAGACACCTGTCTTTTCTAAGACAATAATCATATTTAATTTACTCCATAGACCCTCCTATATTATCAAACACCTTGAAAGGTGTGTAAGTTTTCTAAAGTTGCTACCTGAGGCAGATCACAATTTCTTCCATGGTTATGTCTCTTGATTAGAAGATATTTCCTGGCTGCAAGCAGACATCGCTGCATTTGAGCTGATCCCAAACTATTTTTGTTAAAACCTTTGACCAAGCCTTATAGGGAAAAGAGAAGATTCATTCTCTAACCAAGGATAATAAAGAACAAACAAAATGCACACCAGTTATTTTCCTACTGTCAAAGTTGCTTCGTTGTAATTTTATAACTATTTCCTCCTTCTTCTAAAAAAGTAATGGAATCCAGTGTCTGGAAACAGAATATTCATATTCTGACTTTTTTTACTCCAGTTTTAGGCTTTATATCTTCACTGCATATTAGGAGGAAGAAAACCCCAGTAAGTAGCTAGGGAAATTGATTTCTGGAAATGTTATTTAATTTCTGGAGGTTTTGCAGCTCTTAATACAACACAGCCAGTAGGGAACTGTCGCATTTTGTGTTCATTCATCTGATTCAGGAGAAAAAGTCAGCTCCTAGTGCCACTATTTAGCAGGGGATTAGATGAATTACTATGGTCTGAGTCATCAGGGCCATACCTGTGCTACATCAGTCTCTGCACACCCTTCAGGCAGGGAGCTGCATGGCACAGTCCTGCACCCCAGATTCTGCAGTGCCACCATCCCAGAGCAGGGTCCAGCCATGGCCAGCCGCCACCAGTGGTTGCTGCTCCAATCCCATGGTGAGCTCTGCTCCCAAAGAGACAGGAGGAAAAACAAGCTGAGAAAGTCCTCCTCGCCACAGGCACCAAGGAAACATTGCCACTGACAATAAGGAGGAAAATTATGTCTACCTGAACTCATTGGTTTGAAGCTTTGTTTAAAAGGAGCACAAGGCAGATGGGCACAGAATAAATCTGCACTAAAAAATGAAGTGGGATAACAAATAAGATGACAACACTGAACTCTGCTCTTCAGGGAGCACAACTACATTCTCTCCTAACAGTATGTCTCTTTAATGATAATACACTGGAAACAGTTCAAAATCACATTAATATAAAAAAGTTCTTACCTTCAGTTTAAATGGAATCCTTACCGTCTCCTTCCCTGGACGTGTATATCTAATTTGCAACTACATTATTTTGGGGATTTAAACTATAAATGACCCTACCTGATGCTGCAGTACTTTTACTCCTAGATGGGTGGGAGGGTAAGAAGCAGATTCTCTTCTGAGCCATTATCAAACACCACAGCACAGCAACTTCAGTACCTGATCAGGCAAAACCTCTTTTAAAAAGCATTAGTTATTTACACAGACAAGGAAGAGCGGAGAGATCAGAGCTCTGTTGTGTGGCACAGCCACAAGAAATAACACTATGTCTTTTTGCCCAAAGACGAAGAACAGCACTTACAGAAACCACAGCAATACTGGTCAAGTCATCCTCTACCCAGCCCAACATTTGCAGCTACCTTTGCAAAGCAGGCAAGATGAAGGATGATAAATATTGTGTGAGGGCATTAAAGTGTGTCTTTTTCCTGAACCACAAATAAAACTGCTTACAGGATCTGCCTTCCCAGAAATAAATGTCAAGGAGAAATCCAGGGAAAACAAAGGGAGCTGTTTAATTGAGTGATGCCCACATCACACAACAGACATGATCCTACAGAATGGAGCATGCAGCTCCAATCTGGCACTGTTTACAAACAGGATGCAACTGGCATCATTTCAATATTGTTGTAACAGGTGAGAACACATACAGCCTGGGGAGGAAATAGCATTTTATTGACTGACAGATTGTGGTACTACATTACGTTGAACATCCCAATAAAAACAGAGTGAGTCTTGCGTAAAATCTGGCACTGCACTGTGCAAAGGTTAGCAGTGCAGTGGTCATTTTATCAAGGTTCAAGTTGTCCTGCAAAGCTTTGCTGCAACAGCTGTGTTGGTTTTGAATGTTAAACAAATAAGTAAATACAAATCGTATCTCAAAGCTTAGCTCTGCTAACCCCTAGAGCAGGTACAGATATGCTTTTATCAGATTAGTTGAGCTGTTTGAGGAAGCAGGGTAACAAAAGCAGAATCTCTATGTGTATCTCTGCTGCAGGGCTCAGCAGACACACGGTGCCAGCACAGCTGCTGCTTCCATGATCAACCAGCCCCAGCACAAGCAGCATGAATGTGTGTATGTACACACAGCTAATGTGTGCCTGCAGGTACATATCCCAACTCTCAAGTCTGGTTCCAGCTGGCCTTCAACTCTTTCTGGAGCACACTCAGTCCTCAGCAGCTGCTGACAGTCACCCCACTGCCACTTCCCTTCAGGCTGCACTTCTGGCCTGCCTGAAACCAGATCGAGGAAGTACAAAGCCCATAAAAAGCTCTTAGGCACAAATTTGACACTTAAGATTTTTCAAAGATCTGGATTACATCTCTGCTAATTATACATCCAGTTTTTCCTCACTCTGACAACTTCATGACTGACATTTCTTTGCCTCAGATATCTGCACTGATCTTCCATCCCTACAGCAGCCAGTGCTCAAGTATTCATTGAGTATCATTACTCATCAAATACCATCGAGAGTAAATGTTCTGTTTTGCTACAATCAAGGGTTGAAGAAGGCTCATGAGAGATTTTACCACATAAAGACCTTCAAGACATCGTGTAGACTGGTCAAATAAGTCTGGACGGAATGACTTTCTGGTCTTGCAAAAGATTTCAAAGGTCTCAGGCTTGGGGGTTTTTTTCATGCATCTGGATGAAAAGTATTTGGAAAAAAACTAGAGATCATATATTTCTCAGAAATTACTACTATACCAGTCAGAACATGTATCCCAAATTAGAAAGATGTAAATTAAATCCCCCTTTTGTTTCTTTCAGAACAGGAATTTCCTTCAAAAACCATTCCCTCTGAAAAAGACATTCCACAAATAAGTTTAAAAAAATAAATTTGGAAATTTCTTATATTTCTGACAAAAAAAAATTTGCTCTGGACTATCAGACAAGGACGAAAATGATGGCAACTCACATTTGGCTTAGAAACGTCTGTATTTAAACTAATCTTTCACTGAAAGAAGACTCAGCCCTGAGAGCAGACAGAGCTGACCATTTCATCACCTGCATGTGCTCATGTATATGTGAAGGTGGATGGCCTAAAACCTGCCCATTCCTGTCCCTCAAACAGCAGCAGAAGAATGGAGCTCTTAAAAGCCTCGACTTCCCCTCCCACGTCACTTGTGCCTTCCCAGAATTCAGAATCTCACTGTTCCTCCCCTGAATGACAAGGCTGATGTCAGCTGCTACTCCTGAGCAGCTCAGAGCCAGCCCTGACTCCTAAATGGCCAGGCAGCCCTTGAGTCTGCCAGGAATTTTGCTGAAACACCAATGAATGAAAAACTGGAGGTATTTCTCCTGCATGTTATATCAGCAGCATGTATGTGGGCCTTGCATATGCTAAGGAGCAATAAGGAAACATCATCAGAGTATTCACACCTCTCTCACCCCACCTCTTTAGATACTGCAAGCTACTGGTACAGCAAAAGTTTTACAGTCCCTCCTGGGTTCATAAACCCGAGGGTCTGTATAACTCTCAGTATCCTCTAAACTCTACCTCATATTTAGACAGACCCAGCACAGCATTTCTTTCATGAAATGCATGTTACACAGAGCCATAAATAAGACTCCTTGAACAAAGCACAGTTGGAATATATTCTGGGGAAGTAAATATTTCACCACTAATTATGACACTGCTCAGGAACAAGGACAGAGAACATCAATGTTTAGATGACTAAAAAAACGATATTTGCTACACATGGACACCCTTGTTCAGTTATAGCCAGTAATTTCTCCTGAGCTTGGGGCTTTGATAGTAAATGGATGAGTGGAGAGTGGGATCAGTAAATAAATCACTGCCTGGGAAGCTGCTCTCTTAAGCAGAACACACTGATATTTCTTACAGGAGAGAGAAATGCTTTCTTGGCTTTGCCTTTGACACAGGTAAGCCTGGTGGAAGCAAACAGCAGAAGGAAAACCCTGCCTCAGGTGCCACGTTGTGCCGTGCAGCTCACACTCCTTCCATAGTCTATATTGCTCTTAGTTTTCAGAAGCCTGCACTTTCTTGAAGAAACAGTCTGTTTCCATTAATAAATCCCTACAGTGTGTTGAACAGATGGAAAGCATGAAATTGTGCATGGAAAAGTAGGGAGGAGAATTACCAAAAGTGTTTTTCAGTTTTTAATTTCTTCCATAGTCTGAAGAAAAACTAACCCATGTTATCTCTCCAGTTGCTTCAGCTAGTTTTGTTCTTAAAATTCAGGAAAATAATAATTTTCAAAAGAGCATTTAAAGGCCACTCAGGATTCCAAGCCTTTTTTAAATAACGAGAGAGAAAAATCAGCAGATCACAAGAGATAAAGCTAGAAGGAGCCAAAACTCACTGAAATTTTAAGATATCTCCAGTAGATCCAGAAGGATTTGGTCCAGAGTTTATTTGCCTTGTAGTGTAATCATCCTAAAGGCTGCTGGCAATGACAGAGTACAGTTTCTCTTTTTTCATAGTGAGAGTCATATGAATTGATAAATGCTGCCTCATTTGAAAGCTGTGTGCTTAGTCCCTGGCTCTAATAACACCCTGCAGACTTATGACTGATTAATTGACAGGCATTTGGGATACCTAGGGATGAATACCAACAACAAAGTGAAATGTCAGCAAGTGAATGAAATATATTGCAAGGCTAGTGTGGATTATGAGAAGCTGTATTATCAAACAAGAGAATGAAGTCAAGGGATAAGCAAGTGTAGAATCAGAGCAGGATTCTATGCAGCAGGATAGTGATAATTAAGTCCAGGGAGATAATTTTATAAACATAGATTTAACAGCTTTACTCAGATGCTCAACTTTACTTGTATAACCAGTAGGTTTAGTCAAAGATCGTGTTGGTAATCAACTCGAGTAGAAGTGGCAACGTGAGGAGAAAAGGGGTTGCACAGTGGAATGATTAGGCTGAAGAAAAGCAGAATTACCATCTCCCTGCTGCCTGCTAATGATTTAACAACCTCAAATGTGATCCACAGAGGGCTGCAAAAGAAGCTGTCTTTTGAAATTCAAGAAGTTTCACATCTGTTATGCTCATTTCCAGACATAATTGTGACCAAATTCACATTTAAAAAAAATTTTGTCTGTCACTTTGGGCTCAATTGACAATCCTTTTCAGTAAATATATATGTATATGTATGTATATATGTATATATCAGTAAGTAAGCTATAATGTCCCTTAGGTTATAATTGTGACCTCAATGTCACCCAGGAAATAAGCTCTGTTAATTGCCCAGCTGCGGTGCCATGAAAATAAACATACCTATTTATGAGAATTTCCTGTTCTTACATACCTGTTACTGGGTGCCCCATAAGCACCATCTTACTTTTATAATGAGTCTGGCCAGAAAAGAAAACAAAACAAAATGAAACGTTATCTGTTTCACCACAGAGTTTTGCCTACCGTAAGCACGAGCTGGAACAACTGTGCACAGTGAGAGAAAAGCACAGTGATGAGATTAATTGCTGTGAATATCCAGTAGTAAACCACCACTCCTTGAGGTGCCTGCTTTCCCAGCAGTTCCCCAGGCGCAATACTGTGCCATCAATGCTCCACATTGCATGTATAAATGAAATTATGGGCTTCCAATCTGCTGTCTCCAAACCCATAAGGGGTCCATGGAGTGGTTTTAAGATGTCCAAGAAAGGGGATTACAGAAGCAAGTTCCTATACTCTGTATAGGTTGGAAAGGGAGCTTTTTGGCCCACAATTGCTAGAAATTGAAATCCTCTGAGTAAAGTCTTCAAATCTTAAAGGCTAATGGGAGTGATAACCACAATCACAAGGCATGACCTGTGGTCTCTTAAGACCAGCACAAATGACTGTGCCATGAGAGGATCCCTCAGCCTTTCTGCTGCAAACACCAAGCCAGAACTTGAGAAGCCTTTAGAACAGACATCTCGTTAAAAGGCGTGCCTAAAACTTGCAATTTCAACAGAGGAGAATTT
>VYZR01116452.1:4103-28157 GCA_013400675.1 Oxylabes madagascariensis | reverse complement strand
TTTTTTGCCGGCAAAAGTTGTATTTAGAATATTCTCCTTCCATCTTGCTCTCTTGTGGGTGTACCTCCTATGAAAGTTTCCATTGTTGGAAATGTCTGTGAAGAAAAGACAGAAAGAGATAAGCTGTATTACTTTTTTTTTTCCTTAAAAAGTTCCTCTGCAGAGGAGCTTGCAAGAATTGGAGAGACAACATGAGATTTTAATGCTGCCTTTAGCCATATGTAATTATAAAGTCAAGGTATGGGTGCCTTTAGGGTATCAGCCTAAAAATGAATGGCATTTCTATATGAGTAGCAAAAGGAATGTTAACTGTTCCCTAGTGATGGAGACTCAAGATAGAGAGAAATTAAATTATGTGCTCCTCATTTCACAGCCANAGTTAATATAGAATAAAATTTTTAATTCACCCACCTGCCACCAAGTCTTAGAACTATAACCATGCAGCAAAGTCAATCTTTCTTTGCTGTCTAAAGTTTGAGAACTACAAACCACCGGTAATCATCAGCCTTCTTGATGTTTATTTTTGATGGAAGAAAGGAAGATAGTGCTTTCAGGAAAAGCAAACTCCATCTCCTTTCTTAAAAATTTGTGCCAATGTCTTTCTTCTACTTCTCAATATTAATCTGTCTCTAAAAAGCAAGATTATTAATTTCCAAGGATCTAAGGATATTTTCTCCATAGTCTTACCTGAATTTGGCACTGTATTTAATAGATCAAGCTCAATACAGAGCAAAACCAGCTCATTTTTCATAGAAGTTTATCCTTTCTTCTCAGCACAGTAAAGCATACCTTCTGCTGCTGAACCGTGTCAGGCTTTATCCTCAGACTTCTCTCACTAAGAAAGTTTGCCTCTGGCTGTCTTGTTTGCTTTCTTGTTGACTTTTTCTTTGTTCCTCTGTGAACACAACTCCTCATACTCCTTGTTCTTCATCTGTGAAATTGTCTTTAAAGAAATGGAATTAAGAAGACATTAATATAGTCCAGTCCAGTGCACCGTGTATAAGAATACAGCTTGCCTAAGCAATCCTAATTCAGTCCCTTATACATATATTCCTTTTTCTACAACCTATTGAACCCTTTGATCAATATTTCAGTGGATCTCCAGGGAGAGCCCCGTCTCAGGCTGAGACTGGGAATCTGTGCCAGCAGAGCAGCACTAATTGGGAGATGACAAATGTTTGCTGATGGACCTCTGATGGTGGTTGTGATCCTGGATCCCTGCCGTCTTCTAGGAAGACCAATTTATTTAGGATGACCAATTTATTTTAGGCTGACTCAGATAATTAAATGCATGAGTAAATTTTTCCTCACTCAGCCTCTGCTCTTTCCTGATGCGACTGCAGGTCTGTGAACTTTCCTTGCATTGAGTTATGCCAGGATTACCTATTTTCTTTGCTCATGAAGCACCAAGTCAACTGAATATCTGATCTCTTTGCAAGGTCACAAAGGGGATCTGTCCTTCAGAATATCAGTAGATATTCCCTACCAGTGATGGAAATTGTGCTACCACATATGGGAGACGCTGCATGAGCAGATCAAGAGATCAGTATTTGATGTGAGGAGGACAGTCAGTGAGTCCATGCCAAATGCTTTTGGCAGATTAGCTCTTGCTTTGAGGAACACAGCCTGAACACTTTCCTGTAAGATCAGGGAAGCAGTGCCATGATCATAAAATATAACCTGGCTGCTTCTCTGTTTAACAGCTCTCTTTCCACCCTAGACACAGACACTGCCTTCATTTCAAAGATGGTCAATCAACGGGGATATGGCCTCAGGACTGTGTCCACTCTGTTCCAAGTTCCAGTGCAGAGCTGGAAGAATTTCCTCAGGGAAGAGGAGAAATATTCCCCTTTCAGGCTCTCCAGAGCATTAGTGACATAGCAGTGTGTACACCTGTGGGACTTGGGTACATCTCCCTGCCAAGAAGGGTTTGACCCCTCCTTTCCTTACTGTGCAGCACAGAACTTTGCCCACTGATTTGCAGCAAACTGGAGAGAGTGGCAGAGAGAAGCTCCCCACAGCTGCCAGCCCACGAGCAGCCCCTTGCTCTGCCTCCCACCAGCCATGCACACACCAAGGACATTCCTCAGACATTGCTGGGTGAATCAGAGAAGGAAGGTGCTTGAGAAGAAAGACTGTGTAAACAGTTTACAGGAATAAAAAAAAAAGGGAACTCAGCTCTTCAAATAAAGTAGCCACCTAAGAGAATGAAATTGTTCATTAATTTATTTCAGGTTGAACCTCTATACAAGTTTATGCACTTATTTTGCCTCACAGAATCATTTCAAGCATCATCAGTTCTCAACTAACAGGAGGTACATTTCCAGCAGTGCTGGGAAGTTCCTCCCAGCTGCACCACAGAGTTCACAAGCCATCACTGATCTTACACTGCAGGCCCTGCTCACATCCAGTATTTCTGCTGCTCATCAGCTCCTGATCATTCTCCTTTTGTGCTGCTGTTGTGCTCCTCTCCAGAGGTACCAGAACCACCATGGGCAGCAGGTCTGAGCTGAAGTGCTCTGGAGAGACCAGCAGAGGTGATTGGCAGATTGGGATTGAGATTCCCAGCCTGGAGGAAGCTCCTCTCAAAGTCCCCCGTGCCCACTCACTGTGAGCACCCTGCAGACTCCCTCGCTTCTTGGTGACAAGAAAAACTGATGAGAACAGTGCTCAGGTCCTTCCTTCTCCCTTGGAAAGTTACTGCCTGGTTCTTATAACTAGATGGACTTCAGCATCCTGACACTTCCCTTCCAGCAAAGAAAAACTCTTGATATACAAAATCCCCGCACCAGTGTTTTAAGAACATTTTTCAATAAAATAAATCAAAAACAGAGGGAAATTTCCAACTGATAAAATTAGCCCAGCCTGTCAGTGCTGCTGCCCTAAAACAATCAGTCATACCTGGGAGCTAAGCTCCCATGAAAGGCAATTGCATCTCTGTGTTGGTAATGCCTTTTGTCACTGCAGTATGTCTTTGAGGTACCTCCGGCCCCACTATGGCTGGTTTAACATAATCTCTTCTGATAGCAAATAGGAGTTTTAGCTGTAGCCAAAAAGGCTTGACAGTGTTGCTTTCATCTTGGTACCATCCACGCTAAGGGTATAAGCAGAAAAATATCACTAAGAAACAATACATCAGCTGGGCTTATGCTGTCAGAAAAATTTCAAAAAAGGCACTACCACTTTCTGATGACACTGTCATTAAATCCAGCTACCCTGGAACATTAGTGCACACACAGACAAGACAACACTGAGGAGAACAAAATGAACTTGTAATAGCTACTCTTTGAGTAATTCTGAGTCATCACTGATTATCTGGTGCATGATCAAGGAAGGAAACAAGCAAAGCCACGCCGATTTATGATCCAGATGCCACATTCTCTGCCAGGCTCAGGCTAGTGTGACTGTGTTGTCCTCAGAACTGACTTACAGTGGCTGCACAGCAAGAAAGAATTTGGATCAGCACATTGAGGAATTGGTGCTTGCCAAAAGGAAAAAAAGTAAAAACTGGGAAAGGCACTGTTTTGATCCATTTTGTGATGTGACATTTTATAAGTTCTCTCAGAAACAGTTTGGTGTTTGACATCTGATGCTTTCTAAATATGTCTCTGTTTGTGGCATGTTCAGAGAAAACCTGTAATCATCACAACCTCTTTAATGCAACACAATGAGATCTGACTGTAGCAATAAATCATAACTCATCTTATTCTATTCTCATTGATTTTGGTGGAATAAAGGTTTTGCCCAAAGGAATAAAACCACATGAATACTTTGTTAGCTTCTCATCATCTCTTTCTCAATTCATTACTACTTTGCTTTCTCCTTTGATGACTGGTCATGGAAAGTAATTCAGTAAATAATCCTGGTGAGGGATTCATGTTGTTGTTATTATATGTGAGAAAACTATTTGTGATGCATCTGCAAGGAGATCAGCATGGGTTTTAAATCTTACCAGATTTGTAGACAACAGGATACTGGCTTTATCTCTCAATTGGCTGAAAAATATGTATAATTTTTTACTTTCAGGTACAAATATTTACATCTGCATCAAAATTTACTCGCTGGGAGGCTCCATGTGCATTCAGTGCTCCAGGGATACAGACCATGGAATAGCATAGCTTTTTATATTAACTCTTTCTGGTTATCTTAAGCTTGACCCTGCCATCTCTGTCACAACTCTATTCACATGTATTTCAGGGAACTGCTGAGGAAATATCAGGGTCCAATAACAGAATTTTGCTTCCAAAATCAATTTCACAGCAGCAAAGAGTGATGCAGCTGGCTGAGCTAGAAGTGATGGCTGCCACAGTAAAGCAACTTTAATTTCCTCCACAATTTCTTTTTTCACTTTACCGAACTTAATACTCTGGCACAGAAAGACAGATTACTGGGAAATAGGCTCAGGTGACCAATGAGAATGTGGAATGTGTTTGATTAGGTTTCTATTTAAGGAGGGATATTATTTGGGAAATTGAGTCTCACTCCTTGTTAGAGACTGATTCTAGCTTATCAGCTAAAGAGGTTTAAGTAACATTCCAACTACACAGCTGGAAGTGGTACAATAACCCTTGATTTTAAAGGAATAATTATTGCATCCAGCTTAGATTTAAAAATGGAGAAAAACAGACTAGTGTGGCACAGGAAAAGAAATCCCGTTTTGTCTTTAATTTGAAAGCAGCAAGAAGAAAACATGTTGTCATGTAGCTGTCAGTGGGATCCTGACACCTGAATCAGAAAGACTTCAAGCACTGGCACAAAGCAGCAGCGCCAGTTCTGTGCAAACTTGTGTCTCCTGGATGGGGAAGAGAAGAAGAGGCATCTGGTACTTCCCTCTCCCCATTTCCTACAGCCTGCCACAAACCCCCATCTCTCCTGGTCAAGATAGAGGCCATGAGGTTCAAAGAAAATTAAAAGATGAGCACTGCATCTTTAGTTATCAGTTGTCACCCCAGATCTGGACCATAGGAAAGTCTTTATCAGGGTGAAATCTGTCTGTTAGAGCCTGTGATCCATCAGGGAATACACTGACATAAGGAATATCTTTAAAGCCTCCCATTTAGCCCAGGTATTAAGCTGCAGGTGAGAGCTTAAGAGGAATATTTTTAAAGCAGAGCAAAAGACTTAGTGATGGAACTTCTGTTGACATTAAATCCCACACACTGCTTTGAAAATTTACCGTCTAAGAGCCACCTTAAATCTATAATGCAGTAATGGTATTAAACGAGGCAGTGACATTAAAGCACTGGCTTAAATCTTGGATTTCCATAATGCTATGAAATGGGACGATAGCAAATCTAGTGCTTGGTCTTGATTAATTATGTTAGAGGGATATGCTGGATTGGCCAGCACTGTCATAGGCAAACTGCTTATTAAAAAGGTTATGGTCTTTTCTTTTCCTTCCTAAATACCTCTTAAATGCTCCATCAGCTCCATCTGAATAAGTAGAGGGTATCTCAAGGAGGTCATTTGGAGGGAAATGTTCCCAGGAAAAGCAGGACCAATCTTCCCTATACCCACAGGAATCAAATGCTGTTTTCATGAAGTAGAGAAGACCTGCTAAATTCTTTCAATTCTTTACAAAAAGTTGTGTTCTTTTTCCCTGAGAAATGCAGTTAAGATTGGTTTGAAGCTTCTGAGAAGCTTAATGAACCATGGCTCTGCCTGTAGCTTTTTAACATTTGAAAACTTTTGTTGCTAATTAACTTCATTAATAGTACTTAGAGGCACAGTGGCCAATATTTACCAAGCACTGGCGTTACTGCAAAGCACCAGTGGAGCCAGTGGCTCAGTAAATAGATTCCCTACAGAAAACTACAGAGCTGAACTCATCGTGGTCAGATTGTTTCTCCTCTGCGTAAAAAACATGAAAATCTCATTGATGCTGTTTAAAAAAACCACAGTGGTGTTGAATGAATTGACAGAACTTCCTAATCCTGCTGGGGTTGTTACCAAGAGCTGCATTTCCACACGGAATTCACAGCGTGCACAGGGAGCTTCCTGCAGGATCGTGGCCTTGAGCTGGACAGGGCTGGACAGAGCTGGACAGGGCTGGACAGGGCAGCCCTGCCTCCCCAGGGACCCTCAGTGCTCCGAGGAAGATGCTGCAGAAACTTCCCTTTCCAAGTAAGGCCCCAGACAGGAGCTTGGTGGCACTGAGGGATGTGGCTGGGGATGCTGGTGTGGCTCTCAGTGCCCTGATGACTTCAGCATCCATCCAGCAAAGTTGTTGGCCATGGGTAGTCCATGGGTAGTCACTGAGAGTGCATCCCCTGGGCACAGTGGGATGGGAGGTTTTGATGAGACCACCCTGACCAAAACCTACTGCTTCAAGGGAGGTGCACCAGACTCACTTTGTCCTGAGAGAAATGTCCTCTGAAAAGGCAGAGAGGTTTCTTGGGCACAGCTATCTGAAGTCCAGCTAATTAGACATCACTGCAGCAACTAGCTGACCTGGAAAACTCCAGAATTGTGTAGATGTTACAAGAAAAGTAGCTGGAGTTACTTCTTGAAAAGGTTTTCACAAACTTTTTCCTCTTCTTTATTTTTCCTCTTTTTTTTTGTTGTTGTTGTTTTCTTTTACCTCTTTCATAACCTCTTTTATTTACAGTGCATCCTTCAGGGGACACTGTTGAGCTATTCACTATAAATCTAAAATATATACATCTAGGTTGGTATATACATGGAAATAGATTAGTCTCTTTGACTTATATTTCTAGTCAGTCTGACCAGATTACTGTGCTCTACCAAGGGAAATCTCCTGAGCTGAAAAATGTTTAAACTATGTTTTGGGGTTTTTTTTCAATATCACAAGAGCATTTCTATTGGTATGATGGTTCCTAGATGCTTCTCTCCAGCCCTTTTGGCTTTTACTGCACTGACAGGATTTGAGTAGATTCTGAAAGCTGCTGGGAAAAAAATTGCTGAAGGCCCCAGGAAAATAATCTTTTCCTTCTGGTTTTGCTACAGCTCCTCTCTCTCTTTTTTCTTTTTCCTGTTTTTATTTTGTTTGTTTGTTTGTTTGTTTGGTTGGTTGGTTGGTTGGTTGGTTGGTTAGTTTTTTGGCATGAGAGCACAAATCCCAGGGGTTTGCTGAGATGGTGAGGGCAACTGGAAAAGGAGGATCACCTTTTCAGTCAATGGCTGCACAAGAAGGTTTTTTTAACTCTTCTTATCTCCATGCCATCATCTACAACACCAGATCCTCTTAGATTTTATACCAAAGGGAATCTCTCTCAGGATTTCCTCCCCTGGTGTATTATATTGTGGATGGCTGAATTCCTCTTAAGAAGTTAAGATTTTTACTCTTATTGCCCATGAGGATGGGATGTAGGAGAAAGCTGGAAAGACAGGGGAAAACATCCTGTTGGATGACATGGTTTTGGGCATTGCTGAGGGTCCCTGGGTGCTGATCTGGAGGAGTTTGGCTCAGTCCCTCAGTCTCATGTGTCCTCTGCAGATGATAATCTGTGCCTGCAAGGCCATGTCAGCATTTCCCAAGGTCCCTCAACACTCCCTGCCACTGTAGTTGGGATCATATTCCACTCCGCATGAAAAGCAGAATGGGCACTATTGGAAGGTTGGATCTCCAGGGAGCAATAAACCTCCAACGTTTGCAATGGGTATAAACACTTTTTTTTTTTTTTTGTTATTGTGAAAAATTGGAAGGGTTTCATGTTTTACTTTTCTTCTGCCTGTAAGAAATACATTAATTAATAAATTAAACCTCAGGGTGCATGCTGGTACCTTCTTAGACAAGAAGGGAAGGATCAGTATTAAATACAGTTTAAAAGAATCTAAGAGGTATGTGGAAGGAAGACAGGATCAAAGCAAATGACAGTAAAATATTGAAATGGACCACAAAAAGGACTAAAGAAGAGTCGTTGTGCAAAAACCAAAAGGAGGAAACTTTTGAACTACCATCTTGGGGCCCAATTCTGCCCCTGCCTGGTTATCAGCAGACAAATTGCCAAAGTGATTCTTCAATGCCCTGCACAAGGCACCTCCTTTCTCGGTGCCCAGGGGTGCTGCCGACTCTGCTGTGAGCAGGGTGGGACCACAGCTGTCAATGGGAAATGAAAAAGAGATGAGTTGCTGCAATCACAGGGCTTGAAAATGTGCCTGATGTGAACATCAGCAAGACATTTGGTGCACTCCTAAGGCTTTTCTATCACTGGCCAACCTCTGTGTGCTGTGAGCAGGTCTAAGGCTTTGGAATGGTTTAGCCATCTCTAAAGGGCTGTAGGGGTTTTATCCACTTCAGCTCTCTAAGCCTTTAGTGCCAAATCCTTGTCCCTTGTAAGTCTCCAGCAAAATCACCAGTGGTTTCAATGGGTGCAGGATCGGGTCCCTGGAGCACTTTAAGTAATTTAAACCACTCTAAATCCTCGAAGCAGCTTAAGTGATAAGCTACTTGTTCCAGAGTTTTCAGCGTGCAGACCCGGCTTGTAAAATACTGCAGGCAGCTCATGGTGCACTTGGCTGTGAGCACACACAGATGCATTGCTTTGGAACACAGAGATAACGTGGTGAGACCTTGTTATCAAACTCTCAAAGTGTTTTACTTTTACAGAAAGTGGGACTTTGGTTATTTTTTAAACACAGTAAATAACTTCCAACAGCTACCAGATGAGATGCTGTTCCCTGTGCTCAGGCAGGAGAGATAGTGCCAAAGGCTCTGGATCCAGACCCTGCTGGTGATGCCATTTGCTGCTGCATCCCCAACCACTCTTTGTGATATCAGGAGCACCAGAGGCTCTTTAATATACCCTGCTTTTGAATGATGATTGGAAAATAGGATAAACCTGGGAAACACAGAAACACTTCACAGAAACCCTTCTGTAAAAAAGTCCCTTTGCATGACAGACCCTGTAAGGAAACCTGTGTCCCTCAAACCAAGTGACTTGGAAGTTTCCAAGTGAAAAACACCCTGCAAAGCTCCCTGAGCCTTTGCTAACAGCATTGGTGCAAGAGAGGCGGGAGAGACTTCCCCCTCCTCCCAGCACAGGTATTTGCGGGCCAGGGTGAGGTATTGCTGCAGGAGGGAGGCTGAGTCCTGTAGCTGCTGCCACCCACAACCAAGGGGTCCTGATTTCCCCAGGAATGGCTGTACTTGTATCACCTCCTCCATCTTGTGGAATAGGAGGGAAATCAGGAGCCTCCAGGGTGTGCTCATGGTGCATGGGCATCTATCAGCCCTAATTATTAATGTTTATCAGCCCTAGTTGTTAAAGTTATCAGCCCTAATTATTAATGTTTATCTGAATGAGTGTCCTCACTTCCAAATTAAGTTTGACATCAAGTATATGGCGGTAGAACTGGATGTCTTTGTGGCTGGTGAGGGACAAATACTTTGTCAGTCCATGGGCAGTGGTGGCATTTGTGGGTCAGTACTTTTCACCTCGTGGGGAAAAGCACTGCTGCTCCCAAACCCTAACTGTACATGACATGGCACCTCCTTCCCTTCGTATCAGAAGTTCTAAGGGAGCAGCAGCTCTTCCTGAAACTTGCAGGGATGGAGGAAGAGGGCACCAGTCAGACACAAAGCCACAAATCTGAAAGCTGATGATAAACTCGTGTCTGCAGGTTAGAGAAAGGTGTGAATCAGAAACTTTGCCCTTTTCTCCAAGCCCTGGGAGGGAAAGGGGCCAAGCACTGAGGGGGGAAAAGATATTCCATCTGCAGCAGTTGCAGCCACTTTGGAAGTCCTAGCAGGTCATCAAGCAGCAGTTGGACAGGGCTGCTGCTAACAGGTAAGTGTCTCTAAAGGGAAAGGGAGGTAGAGGAGCCAGACAAAAATTTCACTGCATTCCCATCCTTTCATTTGCATGACAGCACCTGGTTCACGCTTGTCTTTTCGTCTATGTTTTTGCAGATCATCAGATCAAGACAACTGTGGCCAGGCCTATCAAGGGGCTATTTTAGGGAACTTATCAAGTCTTGCTGAAATCACAGCAGTTTGCTACTTAGGGCATAATTGAAGAGACTGAGATGTTGTCTGAGACTTTAGCCAAGCTGTCTCCCTGGAGATGGATGTTTTGCTTCCCTGCAGAAGATTCAGTGTTCCTGCAGTAATGTGGGAGGCTCTGATGGTGCCCAGCTCACATCTTAGCTCCAGGAGCAGATACAAAGACTGCAGCTCTCCACTGGCCACCACAGCATGAAATCTTGGCTAGCTCTGCTGTACAGCACCATTCCTACTCAGTAGTTCTGCTGTCCTCCAGCCCACCTCTCCTCCACTGCTGGTCCAACCTCCTTTCTTCCTCTGACTCCTACTAACTTGAAGATATTAGAAAATTACCTGCCAGTCTTGCATGCTCCTCTGCTGCCCCTCTTTTCCCCTTCCTCTTCCCTTCCCATCATACTCATCACCCCCTGCCTTCCTGCTCTCCTGTTTTCATCAGCCTGTCCTGTTCAAACTCTCTTGGGTGTCTAGATAAATATCATACACTGAATTACAGCTGCAGACCAGAGCCCAAGACACCTGGGTCTGATTCCTGCCAGTGTTCATGAGCTTTTGTGACTCAGCCTCTTTCTGATGCTCCTTCCTCATCTATGAGCTAAAGCTGGAAAAAGTATAAATAGGGGCTGTGTGTTCCTTGGGTTCAGGGTACAATATAAATCCAGGGTATGATTGCTGTTAACCTCTTCTGTGAGAAGTTGAACTGGCCAAATTTTCTGGTGGAGGCCATTGGCTGCCCTTCTTGGCTGTAACATGCCATTTTTCCCGAATTTATTCCCCCCTTTTTCCCTCCCAGGCTGTGATGTGCTTGGCACAGGAGCTGCAATCCATGCAATATTATTATTAGGCAGTAAACAGTGTCCATAAATGATTTAAACACAGGCAGAGCTGCAGATATTGATTTTTTAAAGCTCTATAAAGAATTGCATGGAGTTTTTTTAATGGGAATTATTAGGTCATCCATGGGGGAATCTTCAAAAGTACCTCTGCAACAAGGCAAATAGTGAAGCTTTTGATTTGCAGAGGCTCTTTTGGGGCTCCATGCCCTGGGCTGCCTCTGCCAGCAGCACTGGGAGGGACAAGGCACAGGCTCTGGGGGTGTAATTTCTCTAATTTCCCCCTATAATGAAAACAAAACTGCTTCCTTGCTGGGGGGAGCAGAGAGTAAAGCCTGCAGAGGAGATGAGGAACAGACTGTGCAGACACTGGTCGATGCTGTAATATTGTCTGCTCTTCTCCCTGGAGTTTCATGTGCTGAACGGCTTCTGGCAGAGTCCTTCCTCCTCTCCTGCCTGCTTTCCAGGCCCAGTGATCCCGCTCCTTCCCTTTCTCACTTCCTTCCTGTCCTCTTAAACCATCCCTGCTGGCCCGATGTTTCCGGCCCTCCACTTTCCCATTCTCACTTCCTATCTCCACATCTCATTCATCCTTCAGGACAGAGAACATCCACCTGACCTTCCTCAGCAAGCCAACCTACATTGGTGGACTTTGCTGTGGCTGAGGAACACTCACAGCTCTTCAGCTCATGCTTTACCCCGGGTGCCTTCCACCCTTCAAGCTCACAACCTTTCAGGAGGTGAAAAACCTCCACCACAAACTGGGAATAAGCAGGCTGGTTGAGGGAGGGCTCTCTAACCACCACTGTTATCTCTCTAGCACTTGTCTTAGTGGGGTACCTCTTACCCTCTGACTCTTGTCCCTAAAGTCTAATAAAATAACAAGAAATCCAATTTGTATTCAGATGTTCTCGGTTCAGATTAATTTACAGGTTGGGTTTGGTTTTTTTTTTTTCTGTGCAGAGAGATAAAGAAACATTGCAAAAAAATGCCTAAGGTATATATGGGAATTGGATCCCCAACCCTTATTAAAAGTCAGGAAAACTGGTGCCTAAGAATGGTTCATGTCTTTGAAACTCTCTCCTTTTGATTCCAGGAGAAGGTGAAAATGGGTGTGTCCTCCTGCAGTGCAATGTCTTGGTGAAGACAGAAAACTTTCAACACACCTTTGTGACTTAGGAGCACTGAACACAGAGATTTAGAAACCAGATCCCATTTTAAAAGTCATCTGCCACACCTCTGGGTCCAGCTTGGAAAACTGCTCAGAAGGAGCCTCTACACGTGCAAGCCTCTCATCCTGTATGGCTTTTGGAGCTGACAATTTAATGCACTGGAAAGCAGAGATCCTCTGGGTGTTGGATGTAATCTCCTGGATGCTGTCCTCTGCTCTGATGAATGGCAAAAAATAAAAATAAGCTCCTTTGCAGAGCAAGATATCTGAAAAGCAGGCCTAAACCCCAGACTGTGAGCAAAGCCAGTGAGAATTTGCATTATCCACGAGTGGAGAGAGGTTCAGGAACATGGGAGCAGGAAACAGGAGCAGCAGAAGCCCCTGGCACCACACAAGAGAGGAGAGACCTGAGTCCCTGTGGCCAGAGACACTTTCAGTTCCCAGGGGTCACTTGAAAAGGAGCCTTTTGTAATATGAAGTTAATTTAATTAATCTTGAAACAATCAGAAGAAAAATCACTGCCAGCTATGTTGCTTTTAAATAAGGATTTCAATGGGCCAAGATTTAGCATCCTTTATAGACCCATCTGCCTAAAGGCCTGTATCTTATCTGATCATTTCCATGGCAACAGCTCTGGGATTAGAAAAGGATGAATGTTTAGGAATAGTTGCTGGAATTTCATGGAAGATGATGAATTGAGGATTACTTCACAACCTACGTGTTACCATGGAAATGCACATTTACAAATTGCACTGGATTTAAAACCCCACCATTATTAGTGTAAATTTGTGCTGCTTTCTGAAAGAGCTCCAGGAGCAGAAGGTGCCTCTCACCTCTCCAACCCCACTGAGCACATAAATGACTGTGGTGGCTGAGAAAGGAAAGAGAAACAAGTGTCAGGTCTTGGGTCCAATTTTTGTTATCAGACAACCTCCTAAATGAAGTCAAGGTAGTGAAAAGGGTTAAAAATTTAAGAAAAAGATATGTATTTCATGCACAGAAAAGCCACCAATCAAAACCAACCCCCACTCTCAACATATACGTAATTTGATAAATGGATGAACAGGTTTATGAATTACCACACGTGACTTCTTGACTTAGGAGATTTTGGTCTTTCAAACCTAAGGTTATTTCTAAGACTGTTTATATTGCTTCTGTGAAATTCTTATTTTAATTGTGAAACAAATCTACACAGTCTGTTTTGTAACCTATTCATAAAATATTCCATATTTTAGTAACCTGCTCTGTTCTACCTCTGGGACTGAAGTAGAACTTGAGACCAACTCCTACTAAAGCCTTGGAAAACACAGTTCCCGTCTTTGAAGCCCACAGCAAAACCAGAGAAATATTCCCCATCCATACATAAACCATGAAAATTCAGAGGGTCAGATAAATAACTGCTGGAAATTCTTTTATCACAGACACAACCTGTTTTTTGTAGGGCCTGAGGTAGCATCTTACCATACAAACAACTACAAATATCAAAATAAAGAATGGCATAATAATTCCAAGAAGGCTGCTGCAGCTGATCCATGAATTTAATCTAAGGGGGCCAGAGCATCTTTGAAGCAAAACTTAATATTTGCAGCAGCTTGAGAAGGAAGTGTTATTCATTTTATTTTGTACATCAGGAAACTGAGTCCAGAAAAAATTACCCTGAGGGTCAGCAGCCTGGCTGAGGATGTGGCATTACCCAAAACTCACTGCCATTTGCTGGTTATATTCAGTGAGGGATGGGTGGGATAGTGATGCTTTTTCTTGAGGGAGAAGCAAAGTTGTCCTCTAAGGAGCTGTGTGGCTGAGACTGCTCCAAGACAAATTCATCTGCACTGACAGTCCTGTCAGCAACAAATCTGTTCACTCTGACATCCCCACTGCCTAAAGCTGGGCAGAAACACCAGGGCGAGGTGTTTCCAATCCAGCCACCACCTGGCTCTCTGTTATTCCTTGTGGTGTTTCACAGATCCTGGGCTTGCTGCAAACACACCACGGTGATCCAAAAGGCTGTGCTGGCTGTCTTAGTGACCTGCAAATGAGATGAAGGGAGAACACCTTCCCCATGGAGGGCAGAAGAGGCACATCAGCTCACATCCTCTGCAGACATGCCTGTGTTGCGTTTTTGGTATTGAAAACAAGTCAAAACCCAAGAACACAGAGGTTCTGCAGTCCCATTCCCCACCTGACCTTCCCATGACAGGGTGAAGCACTCAGTGGTGACCCGGGCATGAAGTTAGCTGTCATTTTTGAATAGTATCATGGTGTGGATCTCATCTGTCCTTTGCACTGAGGAGGGCACTGTTAATGCAGCACCTTTGCAGAGCTCAACATCCTCCCAAACCCCCTGGTACGTGAAGGGGAGACCCTTGTCCCTGGGTTTAGTGACAGATTTGGGTGTTGACATTGCATTACACCTAACAACAATTTATGATGGGACTTTTTCCATGTTCTGCCTTCCCTACCTCTTTCTCGCAATCTTTTTGCTTTCTTGAGCTACTTCTTTTTTCTTTCATTTGATTGTGGGTTTTTTTGTTTTTGTGTTTTGTTTGGTTTTTTTTTTTGGTTTTTTTTTTGGTTTTTTTTTTTTTTTTTATGAGACAAATTACTTGTGGGCCAAGCCTCTTTGGGAAAAACAGGGGGCAGAGATGTCCCCACCTGCCTGAAAGCCCTGCTCCCTCCACTGCCAGATTCAACCTCCTACAGACTTTCCCACCAGCAATTAGGAAATTGCTGGAGCAGTCAGAGCTGCAAAGAGGCAGCGAGGATGCATGGCATCTTCCCAGGGGTGAGAAAATCAGAAGTGAATCAGCTCTTTAGAAAACCTCCACCCTTTCCTCTAAGATAAGCCTCACAGCTGGACACAGAACCAGACACAATGAAGGAAAACAGCCTGGCTGAGGTGGGGTTTCCGCCTGCCCTCGGTCCTGACCTCTGGGAATGGCATTTCCCAAGGGAGCAAGCCCCTGGCTGGCTCCACTGCCCCACTTGGATATGCCCAGACACCCCCAGTGCCTTATCCCAGAGTTATCCCAGCCACCAGCACACTAAACCCCCTCCCTGCTTCAATGCCACTGCACACAGCTGACTCTGAGGATGCTGTACAAGATTTTAGGTGTCCAAGGAGAGAGAAATCCTTTCAGCAATGAGGTTTTGCCTGTGGATATGGGTGGTTGCTGGGCACCCCACACCCACTGCCAGGGGGGAAAGGGAGTGAGCAGCAAGACGAGTTCCTTGCACACTTCTCAATTGCCAGCTCTATTTTTGGCTGCTACAAGCTGGAGTGCCACAGGAAAAAAAAAAAAAAAGGCTCATTAAAACTCTAGCAATGAGATTCTTCTGATTTTCTTAGCAGCTTGATGACAGTTTCTAGCTGCTGAAGTTTCAATATTGCAGGGCAATAAAAAGGATATTTTGAGGGTGGGGGGAACAGTCAACAGCTCAAAGAGCCTTTTCCTCCAGCCCTGCACAGATAAAACGTTTGTAACTTTCCACACACCAGGAACCAAACAGATTTCAAGTACTGCAAACATTGGCTTTGAAATCAGTGAAACCAAACCAGGAGGCAAACTGTCTTAGGGATGAGGAGGCTTCTCTGCTCATAGCAGGGGTTTGGGACCAACCTGAACCCAACCATGACATCTGCCTAAGACTTCCTAAAGTCTTGGGCAAGGTCCTTCATCTCAGTGTGCCCCACTGCTGCTTCTAGCACAGGGACAGTGACTGCTTCACCCCTGCCGTCTGCAGTGTGACCTCAGTGTCACACACACCCCCCATCAGACAGTCAGTCCTCCCTTAGTTACCTGCAGATAAATAAGCAAACCTCTTTTTTCTTTTTCCTTTTTTTCTGTGAGTTGCTTTGTGCAGAAAAGATCTGGGATGAAAATACGCATTTTCACGTGAAGAGGTGATCAAATACCTCTGAGATGTTTAACCTTGGAAGATGAAAGAGTTCCCTAGTTGTTGTCACCTTCCCTAAGTCGTTATCAGAGCAATTATGTGTGATTTAGTAGTTTGCTCCGTTGCAACACAATTTTCTATATTGTCTGAAATGATAAATGGAACTGCAGACCTGGCCCCTGTATGACTTCTTTGAATCTGCTGCATGGGACAGGTGAGAAATATTGCAGCAGGGTAAAAATAAAAGTGCTGGATGATCCCTGTGAATGAGCTGATTCCTGCAGTTTTCCCTACATGTCCTTAGGAGTCAGGAAATTATCAAGAGGGCAAGAAGTTATCCACAGGTAAAATGGGAAAGCTGTCTCTGCCACTGTTGAACAGACGGGATCAGAGTGCTGCTTGGGCACAGCATTTCTCCTTATTTGCCCTCTATTTCTGAGGCAATTTCAGGGATTTGTTTGTTTTGCCAGTTCTTAGCAATTTGGAATTTAAAAATAACTCCCAAGTTCTATTTGTTCCTTTGGAGTCCTCAGGAGACCACTGAGAGCTTTCCCCCTCAGCTAAAAGGGCTCCTTTTCTAATTTTTTTTTTTTTTTTTTGGTAAATGAGATGGCATTCTTTATGTATCATAACTCCAGGAGCTGGATACAAATTTCAATGCCCAGGGCAAAAATGTTGTGGATTTCCAGCTCTGGTAACCTCCATCAAGGACAAAGCCCTCATTGAATGACCTAGAGACATCCAGCAATGCAGAGCAGACAGGGTTTGGTTTTGGAAATAACAAGGAGACACTTGGCAGGAAAGAACAACCACCTTGAGATTTACAACTGCACATTTTCTTCCCTTCAAACACAGACCTCGTGCATCCCACTGCAGGTTCTCTGTACTAGTAACACTCCTCCAGATTTTGGATTACTACTGCAAAACAGTCACACCACCACAAGAGTGACTCTCCAGCATTTTGAGGTCCTTTACATCCATGCAGAGCATCTGTTACGTTTAGACAGTGACATTTTGTCCCTGCATGACTGCACAAGAGTGGGGATACAGAAGCCAGGGGCTGCAGGGAATTGCCCTGTTCGCTGATGCAGCACAAAGCCAGCTTATAACTCATAACTGAAAAGTCCCTGTTCAGTTCTTGGGGAGAAAAACAGCAAAAGAGGATGTGGGGTTCAACACACCCCCAAGGAAAGCCAAAACACGCTGCAGGTTGCTTTGCAGTGCTGAAGACAAATTGAAGGAATGAAAGACAGTAATAAGGGCTCCCACTGAAATGAATGGCAAAGTTCCTGGTGACATAAGGGATGCTCAATCAGAAAAAACAATAAAGAAGTCAACCTAAGCCTTTCTTTTTTTTTTTGTTTTGTTTTCTCCTATCTGTATAATTCCAAAAATAGCCTTAGGAAGTAGAAGAAACATGACTCAAAGACAGACTTTTCCTCTTAAGACCCAACTTCCTTCCTTGAACAGTTTGGAGAAATTTCAGCTACACATCTCTGTGAGCAAGGGCTTTATTTGAAGCTGTCCTATTGTTAGGAAAACCCCATCAAAAAACCCTGTGGCCTCGACAGCAGACATCCTGAGTCAGGCAGGTCAGGCACAGAGCTCAGGATTTTGTTCTTTTAGGATGCTATTGTATCCAAGAAAGCAGGATGTGAGACTTACCCCGGCCTTTTGCTCTTAAGCAAGAGGCAGGGACTGTGCAAGATGATATTCTGCATGGGCAGTGAGTTCAGAACAGAACCCAGCCCAGGCAGTGTCCTCTGGCACAGCCTGTGTCGTTTGGGCTGCCAGGCAGGGCAGCCTGAGCCTTGCGGGGTGAGCAGCAGGCACAGCCAGGCTCCCCCTGAAATGAGAGAGGGCAGGAGCACCACGGTGCAGACATCCCCAGCTGGGGGTCAGCATCCTCCAGGGGGGTATGAGCAGCTTCAGACAGATCCACTGAAGGAAAAAACCCAGAGCGCAGGATTTTGAAACAGAATTTGGGATTTCAAGGTTGAACGAGTTCAAGAGTTTCTAATAGACCTGGTTTGGGGTGAGGACTTTTTTTTTGGCAGGAAGGCTTAAGCTATTTCTGAATTATTACTAGAATATCTTCTACTACTAATGATGACATTTTTTTGTACTGAAAAACGAGATTTAGGTGATGTAGAAATGTTGGAAGCCCTTGGAGAGTGTCTTAGAGCTCAGATGAAGACAAGGATAGCATTTCAGCAGGCAAGCAGGGCGTCAGAGATTGCAGGGGTTTCCCATTCCTCTTCCAGACAACTCACTTTTTCCTCTGTTTATTACTTCTGGTGTCAATTCATCCTCCTAGTCAGGCCAGAAGGCACATCACAGGGGAGCTGGAGCTGCTCTGAAAGAGCTGTGGCTGACTCATCTCTGCACAGGGAATCCCCAGCATTTACATCTCTGAGACTGAGCAAACATTAATTTCCACAGGCAGGTTAAATGCTCCATAAGTGAAAAAGACAAGTAAAATTCTGTCTCAAGGGCTCTAATTCACCTGGAAGTGTGACCAAGCAGAATTACAGCAGTCAGATACAGAGTGCTGTTTCCGTTTGTGCCCAGGAGTTCTGGTCCTTTTCTCATTTTATCTCTGTCCTCATGGGCTTCTCAACTCCACCAAATGACAAAATTTTGTCCTTCGAAGGATAAAACCCAGCCGGCAGAATCCAGTGTTTGTAGGAATGGCAAAATTAAAGTCAGGTAAGCAATACTTCCTGAAAAGGTACAGAAATCAGGAAAACCTCACGTTTTTCAGGTCATAGCTTACTCCAGCTTGCTAGGTTATGTGTCCCTCTACTCAAGATCATAGCCAAGCATAGGGATGCTGGAAGCAAAATATCACATTGTTCAAGCTAAAAAAGCCTCTTGATGCCATTCCCCGCCAGCAATGGTCATTACAAGCTCTGAGAAAAGCTGGATCATCATAAAATGTGCCCAAAAAGATGCAATAAAAGGCTTAGCAAAGGACACCAGAGAGAACCTTGTCTTACTTTCCTGAAGTCGAGAAATCCCTAGGAGAATCTGCAGCGATGCTATTGCCCCAAACGATCCCAAATCACTCCCCTAATGCTGGTAACTACCGTGCCTTTTGATTCACAAGGCATCTCAGGGCTGTGACAGATCAAGGTCACTTCGGAGTGGTAACGTGCTTCTAATTGCGGCACTTTGTCACTTGTTGAGGAGGAGGAGCAGAGGTGAGCTCAGGATAAGGAAGCACCACCAAATTCAGGTGTTTGTGCCTCTTGAAGGTGCCATCTGTCTGTCAGCAGAGCTGTGTGCAGCCGCTGCACTTCTGAGGGCATCCCTTTCCACCAGCACCGAGGTCCCTGTGCAGCTCCTGGGATGCTCGGTGTCCCAGGGGCACCTACACGTGGTATCACTTTGAAGGGAACAGACATTGTGTACTGCTAAACCTCCAGAGGCCACCTCTGCCACTCTCGTTTTTCTTTAAAGTAATGTCCCTGCCTCTTTCTGAGTCCCTTGGTAGAAAGAGAGCTGGAAATTAAGAGTCAGATCCAGTCGTGTACCACATGCCTTGCCTGCACATCCCAGACTGGATGCCAGCTCTAAGAATAACAGCTCAGGCAGGGTCTTTGGCCCTTGGTCCCTGCTGCCCTGGAGAGTTTGGATGCTGTGAGTAATCAGTTAGCACATAGATTAAAGGAACAAAGAGCTCTAAGAGCAGGGCTGCAATCAACTGAATTTCATTTTTTAGCATCAAGGGTATAGCTTTCTGTGAAATCAGGGAAATATGGAGATATCACTGCAATGCATCTGTCAGTCCTTCCCTAGGTCTGTATTGGGAGAAGAAAATTCCTTCTTCCTCAAAACTGGTGCTTTTGGCTTTGTTCCCTGCAGCAGATCCCTTCTCCTTGCTGTGGAACAGAAACACAGACCCAGAACAACTCAGGGGCTCCAAGAACAACTCCAACGGGTTAAAAAAGCTTTGGTACAAAGATAAGTCATTGTGATATTGCTGAGATACTGAACAAGCAAACAGTGGGATTTTTCCTTTTCACATCACTTTTCTAATGCCTTTCTTTCCTTCCTAGACATACATTGCAAAAGAGAACAAACATACCATTCTCACAGCTGAGGTGCCAGTCTTCAGCTCTGTTATTTAGAGCTAATTTGGTTTCGTTTCCATAAAATTTGATGACAGGTACTTGGAGCTTTGGACATGAAGTATTTGAGGAACAAAGCATTTATTTTTCAGTTCACAGCAATTTCTTTTCCAAACACTCACTTTTGTTTTGCAGTGGTACTGGTGTCATTCTGAAGAAACATGAACATCGATTGCAAAGAACAATTATCTGAGCTTTCCACAGCAAGGCAAATCTAATGCTGAGTGCAGAATTTTGTATCTGTACAATAGTTCACTTATATTATACCATATCTCCTTGTAATGCTGTACAGAGTGCTCAAAAACTTCCTTCAGGGTGGGTAGAGAAACTGAGTCATGCAGAATAATTGCTATTTAACTCTGTATTCAGCAAGGCATTTAATGAGATGCTTAAACCATTCTGTTTCATAAAGCATTTAAGATGTCCTGTATGGGATAAGCCATCAAATTGTCAGATGAAGAATGTATTTTCCAAAGCACTGAGCGCTTGGGAAGCTCCAATTGAAGTCAAGTGTGGCCTTTAAGATAAATGTCGTCTTTTTATTTCCAGCTTTGTATTTCCATTCTAGTGAAGGGAATAGGTGAAAGCATGGTAAGCCTAGCAGGGTTTACCCAAAGTTTGAGGGCAGGGAAGAGCACCACCAAGAGAGTTCCAAATTCAGCTGTTGCAAGTCTGCTGTCCATGTGAACACAAAGGGCTTTTTCTGATCTGAATGGTGACATGAACCTAGAATTGTAGCATATGCTGAGGTGGAAGGGACCCACAAGGATCAAAGTACAACTCCTGCCCCTGCACAGGAGAGCCTCAAAACAGGAAAGAAAAAGAAAAAGCAAAACTCCTTTTTACCAGGCTTTAAAACTGCTCAGTTCATTCCAGCTTTTCCTTATCCTGTCAATTCTAGCAGAGCCTAATTCAGAAGTTACATCTTTCAGCAATCTCCTATTTTCTTAATAAACACCACGGGGTGATGGACCTGTATGGAGTAATAATATTTTCTCCAAGATGATAATTCTGCAACTAAGCACAGCCTATACTCTCTTCAAAATGTCAGGTGGGTAAGACTCCCCCCAAATTATATTTGTCACTATCAAACAAGACAGTGTTTGCACACTTGGGAATAAAGTGAAGGCAATTAACTTCTCATACACTTGAAAATATGTTCCACTGCCACCTGATTACTTTATCTTCATTATTTTTAGTTGTAGAATTATGTAAATAGCAATTTAGAGAGCCCAGAGAATTCTGAAGATTCAGTTTAATGACTCATAATTGTTTAATTGGACTGTAAACTGGCCCCTGCAGGGAGTTGAGCACAGGTACAAGTGTTACTTCATGTCCCTACCAAAATTTGCTAATTACCAGCTTTTGTGTAAGCAACAGCTTCTAAGTTCTCCCAGCAGCACAGCAGTTCAGCTCTGCTGAGGATTGAACCTGCATGAGGTTCAGCTGGGGAATGGATTGCAGAGCCTGTAACATCCAGAGAGGATATGCAGGAATTCACAGGATCCAAGCACAGGCTGCATTCTGTGAGCAGAGGGCAGCATGTGAGGGGAAAATGCTGCTATTAGTGAGAAAGGAAGAGGTTTAGCTCAATTATGGCACAAACTCCATCATACTGAAACATCACACAGTTCTCTAAGAAGGGAGGAGCATGCCAAACCATTTCCTGGGGGATGTACCCAGTGCTTTGGAGACCTGCTGTGACAAATCCAGTGCCAAACAAAACAGGAGCTATTTCCTAGATGCTGGCCAAGAGCCCTCTAAAAGAGAAATCTTTAGGTTCCCCACTGAAGCAGCAAGGATCTCAAACCACAATCAAAACAGGGGCAGATCTTGGCTCTGAGCTGAGGCAAGTTCGGAGGCAGCGCTGAGCTTGCACAAGAGGCAAACCCAAACCATCTTCTCTGCCCTCCCAGAAAGGAGGAATGGGGAAAGGAGATAAATCACTGCAAAAGGGCAGCAGATGTCCAGAGGAAAAAAAGGCAGAGAACCTGAGATTATTCCTGCAGCAAGACTAACTGGCTTGACAAATGAAACATAATGGAAAGTGCCAACTCTGTTCCATTCTCTGTCCGTCTCTCCCTTGGTCATTTCATTTGCCCTTCTTCCTCTCAACAAAATAAAATGAAATGCATATTTTACTGTAAGCTTCTTTACAGTGCAGGCTGCAAGAGGCTTGAGGGCTTCCCTAGGGGGAATGAGCTAACCAGAGATTGCTTCATCCTTTAATTCCAAAGGCCAAGGACTTTCATTTTCAATTTCCTTTTATCCAGGGCTTCTTATTATGTTCAGGTTGCTCCTCCACACCCTTTACTGAGTGACAAGCGTGCACTGGAAGGTGACAGACAGACACCACGTGTGTGGCCAGTGGTAGAAGAAACATATCAAACCCTGCTTTGCAAACAGAAAGATCTTGATGAGTTTCTGGGTTGTCTGATAAAGGTTTGTGGGTTTTGAGCTGGGCATCTCACTGTCAAATGTGATTAAAAGTATCACTCAAAAGCATCAAGGGTAGAGAGTGGTCAGGTGGGGGGTTATCAGTGCCTGGTAACCACTTTTTATTAAACAGAAAACAGAGCTGGTGATGTTGCTGATGGTCTTTCTGGCACTTTATGACCCTCCCACTTCCATCACCTGGTTAGATAGGACAGGACAAGGAAAATATGTCATAGGGATAGAGGATTCATTCCTTGGATATCTGCCTCTCCAGAGCATTTTCCTTTTCAAACCACCCATCATACATCATGTTTACACAAAAGGAAAACAACCATAATTAATACCATTCAGTGCACCTACCCTTAAATCCATTACTGGCCGGGCAGGCCAAGCCTGAGGATGCTGTGTTTGGCTCAAGGACAACCAGGAGGTTTCCCCTGTAAATTTCTGTGACACACTGCTGGTTCTGAGCTGAGGTGTTGACAGAGGACCATCACCCACTGCAATGCTGTAACATGTCACACATGTACAAGCCATCACCTTCCTCTGTCAGCCCTGACTGGCACCACCTTCTCCTTTCACGGGGGTTAATCATCAGTTAACCTCTAACTAGAGATTGGCCTTTTTTCTCCCTCTAATAAATCAGAGACCTTCGTAATTTATTTCATTCAAGAGGAATATTCTCAGGATTATTTTGAAGTGGCAGAACAGAGTATTAGGAACTCCTGACTGTCAGATAATACTCTGCTGAGATGCAAGACCTGGGATAGAACCACTTGAGAACCAACATTGGAGACAGTGGTAATTTGAAAGGACACTGTAGCCCAACCCTGCACAACCATTATGTACTACATATAAATATATGTACATTATATATATCTACACACAATGAAAGTGTAATTTTATGGGAGTTATTGTATTTCTCTGTTGGCTTGAGTTAAGCAGAGGTCAGCATCATGTGCTGTCTCCAGAAGCTCACAAGCATGGCATAAGTATGCAGAGGGGAGCTCTTATTGAATGTTCTTTCCATAATTAATTCTCAAAAAATTTTTGTTGCTTGATCATCATGCAATTATTTGTAAAACNCTATTAGTTTATGTTTAAACAGTAATTTAATATGTGAAGAACTAATCATTGTGATGCTGAAAACATCTGCAACCCAAAAACTTAAATTCATTTTGTTTTAGTTCAGAGAATCTTGGACCTCCCCTACGTATGGGAAGTGTCTTTTAAATAACTTCTGGTTCCCCCTTTAAACACGTGGTAATTATAAACATATTGGCTTGTTGTGAGTTTTAAGGAAATTGCAATCTAGGGATGTTCAGAAGATTTTGCTTCAGATTTTCAGGCCTTTTAATATTTCAGTCAGAATATTGGAAAGCCTGTNTAAATGAGTCAATAGATTTATACCAAAAATCTAAATATATAAAGTATAATCCCTTTGTGAATGATCAAAACAGGAATAAAAGGCTGAGATCTCCCATCCATTTCCTCACTAAATCAGAAACAACTTTGGTGCTCATCAAAGTGATGGTCCTCATTAACACAGCAAAGATCTGCTCCACTTTCAGAGTCCTGAGCTCTGTGACACCCCTGAAGTCCCCACTGCCTGTGCTGAGCTGAGCC
>VYZR01116447.1:0-29775 GCA_013400675.1 Oxylabes madagascariensis | reverse complement strand
GGTGAATGGGGAGGGACCTTAAAACTCGGGGCCATAGAGCCCACGGCTGCCCGCTCCACAGGCGGCGGCGGAGCTGGCAGCGGAGCAGCGCGGCGCGCCTGTCGCGTCCCGCGTGTGCTGCCCGGCCGTGCCGGCGGAGGGTCCGGAGCGGCTTCCCCGTGTTCCTGCCCGGCCGTGCCAGGTGAGGGTGAGGAGCGGTTCCCGCGTGCCCGCACCGGTGGGATCGGGATCGGGGCTGGGGCTGTGCCCCTCCGAGCGGTGGCGATCCGTGTGCCGGAGTGGGGCTCGGGTCGGGGCCGTCCCGGCGGGGCTGGGCTGCGGCGTGGCTGCCCGGGCGAGCCGTGCTGGGGCGGGGGCTGTGAGCCCCCAGCCCCGGGACCGGCGGTGAGCTCGGCCGGCCGCCACGCTCGGACCGCACAGCCCGTCCCGGGAGGAGCCGTCGGATCCCTGAGCCAAACCCGGTGTTTGCCGCCGGTGGCCGCCGACAGGAGCGGACGGCAACCCTGCCGCTTCCCTCTGCTGAAGGCTCTCAGCCACGCGGGGACTCGGCGGGATAAAGGTCGGCGCGGAGGGAGGGAGAAGCTGGGATCCAGCTACTAACACCAGAGTGGGGATTTGGAATGGTTTTCAGTAATGGTGTCTTGGTTGGCAAGTTGGGCGTCCGGCTACATTGGCTCCCTAACAGCTAATTGCAGTGTTTCAGTAGTGGCAGATGAAAGGGAGAAAAGCCCCCTGTCCCCTCCACCCCCAAACTTGCAGCCTTGGCTCAGAACTGCAGTGTGAGACGGCACTTGGAACCCAGGCTGTTCAGCTCAGCGATACGCGCTTCCCGGACTTTCCTTCCATTCTGATTAGCCTCTTATGAAGGTTTCATTGACTTTATTTTATTGATTATGCAACAGACATGAGGAAACTCTTACCAGAATGATGCTCCTATCTCATCATAGCTTGCAGGTTATGTCAGTGTAAAATATTGCATAAAATGGTGCCAGTTTCAGCAGAGACAAAGCGTGAGAAGTCTCAGGAATTCCAGCCATCTTCTCAAAGTTGTTTTCTTTTTTGCCTTACCCAATTTCACCTTTCCGCATCGCAGTAAATCTGACCTCTCCCTCTTGCCTCCAGGCTTGACTGTACAAGCTAGGCCCTCGTACCAAGGGTATGTGTTGGGGCACGTTTGTTCTTTGCTTGGGGTGTAACTACACCAGGGTAAAAAGTTTTCTTTTTTTTCCCGCTCTGCTGTGTGAGAATGAGAGATTTTTGTAAACTTTGGCCAGTGTTGTGTTGCAAGGTACCATGTGCTCCCCACAACACACAGCCAGCACCAAGAGGAGATTGAGCTCTTTTCCATGGCCTGTGTGGCTCTCTCAGCCTTGAGAGATGATGGACCAGCTATGCAGGTTCCCAACTCATGTTTCAAAATGTTTTGTCCACTTCAGTGATAGTTTCTAAATGGCTGCAATCAGTGAAAGCTGAGCCGTGAGCCTGAAGTCTGAACTTCAGCAAAACTTACTTTCAAAAGGGCAAAGAGTGTGGATTTTAGTTTTTAAGAGTAGGAGGAAAGCTGAAATGGAACTTCTCTGATGTTTGACTTTCTGTATTCTGCTGGAGTGTGATAGCATCTAGAAAATCAACATAAACTCTTGAGGGCTTTTTCTTCTCAACTCTATGACTCTGCTTGCCTCCTTTTTTGGATGACATAGCAATGAATGTCGAAGGGCAGGCTCTGCTCTATCTGCCTGTGCCTGCTGGTTTGTACTACATAAGCATGCAGCCCTGACAGAGCTGGCTTGAGGCTTCTCCCCAGTGTTGGCAAATTCAAACGTTGTACTTTTGAGATTAAGGGCCTTTTCTGAGCTGCAACAGAAAGCCTTGGAGGCCTGCTGGAGGTGTCTGGGTGGAGAAAGGACTTCTGCTGAACAAGGCCAAGTAATACCTCTGGGACAAAGAAAGCAGCTCAGTCTTCTAGGGCTATGGTGTTGGCGAAGAAATCCAGCAAAAAATGCTAGAGAAGTCTCTGCTTTGTCTACATGTGGCTTAGCTCATGCACTGATAGTAATTTCTATTGCTTTGGGAAGTACACTGAAAGGGAAAACACTGACCAGAGACAACCATAGAAAGGGAAGGAGAGCATAGAGGATGTACAGAGGAGCTGTATTAAGATGTACTTATTTCCTCCCCAAAGCCTTGTTGAGAAATACACTGCGGTATGCTTGTCCCATCATAAACTGATGGAAGGAGAGAGTTTAATAAGTTGTTAGAATCCATAAACATATGGATGACATAAATGAAAGTGACTTACGCTTGCCTATGGCTCTGGAGAGACTGTTAGGAAGCACTCTTTCACAGGTCTAGAGCTGATTTTTCACAGTTTGAAAAGTGACCAGTGTGTGTATTGTGTCATCCTGCAGGTAAAAGGACACAGAAAAGATGGACTGGGGAACTCTGCACGCTGTTTTAGGAGGTGTAAATAAGCACTCCACCAGTATCGGGAAGATATGGCTCACAGTCCTCTTCATCTTCCGTATCATGATCCTGGTTGTGGCTGCAGAGAAAGTCTGGGGAGATGAACAACAAGATTTTGTCTGCAACACGCTTCAGCCTGGCTGCAAAAATGTTTGCTATGATCACTTTTTCCCCATCTCTCACATCAGACTCTGGGCCCTGCAGCTGATCTTTGTCTCCACACCTGCACTGCTGGTGGCCATGCATGTGGCTTACAGGAGGCATGAGAAGAAAAGGCGGTTCAGAAATGGTGAGAAAATTGATATTGAAGAGCTAAAAAATGCAAAGTTTCACATTCGGGGCCCCTTGTGGTGGACGTACACCAGCAGCATCTTCTTCAGGATCATCTTTGAAGCTGTCTTCATGTACGTGTTCTATTACATGTACGATGGCTACCAGATGCCCCGCCTGGTGAAGTGCAATGCTTGGCCCTGCCCCAACACTGTGGATTGTTTTGTGTCTCGGCCCACTGAGAAAACCATGTTTACTATTTTCATGCTTGCTGTATCTGGGACCTGCATGATGTTGAATCTGGCTGAGTTGTGCTACCTAGTGATAAAAATTTGCATGAAAGAATCCAGGAAAACAACAGTTTTGAAATAAGTCCCCAGTTTCAGGATTTGCCGTCTCCCCATTTCCCTTAAACTGTCTTAGGTATAAGAAAACAATAAACAATATTTTCACACTCTTCCATTTTTTAATAAATGAATGTTCTTTTGTGTTTTAAAACTGATAGCCTCTCTGGGAAGCTCATGCTGAAGCAGGTTTTAAAGATCGTAAGCTAATTCAGTATTTCTGCATCCACAATTAGAGAGAGCAGCCTTCTAAAACCTGCTTCTCCAAGTATGCCTACTGTTGGGATCCTATTGTTGGGACAGTTAACTCTTCAAACAGTGGGAGTGGAGAGGACCAGAGAAGGCTCTAGTGCCCAGAGGAGATCCAGGAATCACAAACACACTGTGTTGGCTCAGAGACAAAATGATATCAAAGGTTTTTTGTTAAAAGTGGGGTAAAGGATTTTTTGGGGCTTATTACAGCTTTTGAGAAGGAAGAAGACAGGGAGATGATTGTGTTTATATTAGGTGTCCTCTCTATGTAATGTGGAGAGCAAGAAAATGGTGTAGGAACACAGATACTCTGGCAGTGCATGCTATCAGCTTTGCTAGGCACCAGCATGTGGGGTTTTTTTCTCATCATCTTGTCTGCACTGAGAAGCATTTCCTTAAAGGTTAGGGGTGGCCGGTCTCAACTGCCTGTGAATGTCATTGGGTCAGTGCTGCCTCCCCATAGTCACAGAGACTACAGCGTGGGAGGAATGAAGTTCATTTTTCATCCCCTTGATCAGATGAAAAAAAGGATTGTCACCTCTGGGAGGGTGGAGGCAGTACAGCTGTCTCCTTCTCTTGTTCTCCCTCAGTATGTTGTGCAGAACCTCAGTACAGTAGACTTTATCTGATGAAGAGATGTTTTACCACCTGACTGTTCCTCACTCAGCTGTATACTTCTAAAACGTTTTTTTTTCAATGAAAACCAAGAAAAAGCCACCTTTTTTCGTTCTGTTGGTTATCCAAAAGAAGTGCTTCAACTTACAGCATGATATCCACTGCTCCTTCCATTGCTCCTTTTTTCCTATTTAGCCTGCACGGCTTTTCTTTATAAAACTTTCTCCCTATCTGAGGTACCTTTCAAATGCGTTGAGCAAACCACTCCCAGTCTCTCTGACATTCCACATTGTGAGATTAAATCACCATTCCTTTTCTTAAGAGTTGGTCTAGCAGGAATTACAGACAGCTTGCAGAGCTAAAATAGCAAAGGGACCCAATCAGAAATGAGGAGGAACTTGATATTTTTCTTAAAGTTCACACTGCTGTGCTATGAATTCTATATTACCAATTTGAAGTACTATATGAGTCAGTCTGGTCTTGTATCAAAGTAGTCTCAAAAGATGTTTTATGCCTGTAATGGGCAGCATATGGCACTTAGGGCAACACAGTTTATCTTCAAAATGCCTGCCCATTGAACCCACTTCTAGAAAGCTGGCTGTTTCTCCTCCTTAGCTTTAATAAGTGGCTTTTCCCCAAAATGAATGAGTGCTATCTCAGCTTCTCTATTTGCATTCATCTTTAACTGTATATTTAAATTTCTCACAGTTGGAGTAAACAAAGGTGCGTGAATTAAGACCTATGACCCTTCACTGTGTACTGAAAGTAGAGCACAAAGGCTTCCCTTGCTTGTGAGCTACATCAAGTGTTACAACTTGACTGCAGATGGAAATCTGTTATCTAAGAGGGAAGCAAGAAAACCATAAAAACACCATCCTCAGAACCATGAAAAAAAAGATAGAAGGTCATTCATAATGAGCTGGACTGGAAACTTGGACTGTGAAAACATCCTTAATTCAACTCCAAAGAACACAGTTTGGCCCATATCAGGTTTGTGCTTGATAGAGTTCCTGCATTGTTCCATGTTCCAAGTATGAAGACAGCAAACTAGTCCCAGTGCTCTAGCATTACATTTCTTTTGTAACAAGATTTTTTGTTCTGAAATTATAATTAAAGCACTTTTGTGGTGTCTGTTTTCTGTATTACTTGTACGTGCTGTGTGTTACCTAATGCGTCTAATGAAAATCTGTTTACCATAATGGAAAATATATGCACCAGTACTAGACTCAGTAGCCAAGGGCTAGTGTAAGGATTTTTAGCCTTCTGCTGCAGGTTGGTGTTTCCATTGGTTACACTGCCTGTTACCCTGAGGTTTCCTGAGCTCATAGTGGAAGGTCACATATGTGCTTCACTTGAAATCAAATATGTTGCTTAAGACAGCCTTGCAGCTGGAAAAGGCCAATGATAAACTTAACCAGCTCCATAGGGAAAGTTTGTTTTTGCTGCCTACCTTTGAATTTAGCTGGAACTTGGAATGAGGCACACCAAAACTGTTAACACTAACACTATAAAGTTATCTTCAACTAGCAGTTTGGCAACCAGATTATCAGACAGGAAAAAAAAAGATAGAACTGGGGAAATTGTTTGGATGTAGCCAAGAGAGGGCTTTGATCCAGAGCTGCAGCGTCAGGCAATGATAGCTCTGAGATCTGTGTATATTTAATTTTGCTGAATAGCTGCTTTGTATGTGACAAAAAATCAGATACTTTATAGGAACATGGGAATTGCACCTATTTCTACATGTGCTGCATTGCATAGCTGACCTCCTACAGATGGATTTCATACAGATTAAAATATATTGCTGTGCTGAAATTTTGGGTGTTCTTTCCTGAAATGCACTAGTAGTATCTGCATTTCTGGTACTTGGTTCCTAGGCTTTCCTCAGAATAAAGATTGCAAAGCATGTTAAAAACTTCAGCAGCAAATCTGAGGTCATGACTGTAAAAGAGGCTGATTCCTCATTGTTCAGTGTCCAGCGTAGCCAGGATGTAAAGTGTCCAATAATGTGGTATCAGAACTGGGAAGTGTAGGAATGTGACTGGCTGAAATTATTCTTTGAAATTGCTGGAAAAAGCACCATTGACTCAATCAGGTTAACCTTCCATCCAAAACCTTGAAACCAAAACTACAAACATGTTTGTCAAAAGAGTAAGGAGATGAGGGGAAGCAAGCTTCATTGGTAACTCATGGACCCAGACAGAGAAAAAATCCTAACTATCTTGGGAGAAAGACTGTTTTAAAAGGAAATCAGAAGTATAGATCTTCTGTATTTATGACTTTTGGATATAGAAGTACCTTTATTAAAGGTTTTCTTAGACAAAAATATCCTTCAGTTGTTTACAGTTATAAGCCAACATACTAAGTTATTTTATATCTGATAGGACCAATATGAAAGACAAATTATATGGTCCATACAGAGAAGTGCACTAGATCGGNTGGGAATTGCACCTATTTCTACATGTGCTGCATTGCATAGCTGACCTCCTACAGATGGATTTCATACAGATTAAAATATATTGCTGTGCTGAAATTTTGGGTGTTCTTTCCTGAAATGCACTAGTAGTATCTGCATTTCTGGTACTTGGTTCCTAGGCTTTCCTCAGAATAAAGATTGCAAAGCATGTTGAAAACTTCAGCAGCAAATCTGAGGTCATGACTGTAAAAGAGGCTGATTCCTCATTGTTCAGTGTCCAGCGTAGCCAGGATGTAAAGTGTCCAATAATGTGGTATCAGAACTGGGAAGTGTAGGAATGTGACTGGCTGAAATTATTCTTTGAAATTGCTGGAAAAAGCACCATTGACTCAATCAGGTTAACCTTCCATCCAAAACCTTGAAACCAAAACTACAAACATGTTTGTCAAAAGAGTAAGGAGATGAGGGGAAGCAAGCTTCATTGGTAACTCATGGACCCAGACAGAGAAAAAATCCTAACTATCTTGGGAGAAAGACTGTTTTAAAATGAAATCAGAAGTATAGATCTTCTGTATTTATGACTTTTGGATATAGAAGTACCTTTATTAAAGGTTTTCTTAGACAAAAATATCCTTCAGTTGTTTACAGTTATAAGCCAACATACTAAGTTATTTTATATCTGATAGGACCAATATGAAAGACAAAGTATATGGTCCATACAGAGAAGTGCACTCCTGTACTATGGAGGTTCAAGTCAAAACAGCAACTCTGTTAAAAGCTGCTTTATTTTGTAAAAAGTGTGCTGCAGCAGTAAGGAACAGCTAAGAGCACTTCATTAGAAACTAAACTTGGTNCTAATTATAATTTCCTCACCTGAAAATTAGGCTAATGGGGTTTACCCCACAACAAAATCACACTGAAAGAATTGCACTGTATTTTTTTTCACCTGTTCTGATATTCAGGACAGCCACTACCCTGACAGTTAATTACAAGGTCATTTGATTTTTCACCATCTTATTATCTACACAGTCATTTGAACTTGTTTGCAGACAGTAGCAAGAGTAATGGTAACTATTTGAAGCTTAATGAGCTAAGACTAATGGTGATGACTTTCAAGATAGTTCAGAAGGTACGTACGCTTTTGTCCCCATCTGACCAACTTACCTTGTCATTGTCATTTTCTCTTATGGATTATATTTCTCTTCTATAAAGCTGGCTCAGCTTTGACTTGGCTGTTTTCTAAACCAAGTTTCCTAGTCACCAAAAGAAAGTCTATAAGCTAGGCTTGGAAATGCATTGATCTTTAATTTGGAAGGCCCAGATGAGGAAATAAGTCACATCTCAGACTCTCCATCTCTGAGAACATTCCTTGCTCTTGCTATGGTTGGTCCCCCATCTTACTGTAGATTGAAATGTCAGAATTGGTCACATTGCACTTACCTTCTGCCTTTTTCTGACAGTTTAATCACTGCCACTAACTCAGAGATTATTTCACATCTATCTGCTCTATGTATTTGAATAGCCAAATCCATTGTATTTGAATTAGCCGTCTACTAAAAATATCCTCTCCAAGAATACCACCAGGCTTACAGATGCTTGCTTAAGTCTTTGTGGTAAAGGAGTGATACGGTATCAGTGTGATGTACAGTTTAGGGAAGTATCTTTTCAGCAAACTGAGAGAACTTGTACAGTTGAGCCATGAATGACTGCAGGCTGTAGATGAATGTTTTGAACAGCAGCATATATTCTGCTAAGAACTCGCCTGGCACAGTCCCCAGGAAAAGGAATACTGTAGTGTATGGTGCAGACACACTGGTCTGAAGCACAAGGCATTTTTCAATGGACAAGCTGTGCTGGGTAGGTTTATTTGCTTATGCAAGATGTGTATTTTCTGTTGTCTTGGCAATTATGACAATTTAGACACATCATCTGGGAAAGAGAGTAGCAGGCTTAGAACTGTGTAAGTTGAGATAGTGAAATAGGGTTTAAAAGTGTTCTGCAGATAATTTTCTGAGGAGGTTCAATCTTTATGACAACATATAAAAACTCCTCCTGCACCTCTCAGCAGTCCACACGTTAGCAGGAGGAATGCCGCACTTCTGCTGTGATGATTGGAAAACTTGCTATCTGTTTTGTGTACAACTATCAACATTTCCTTCGTCACAAGACTTGTTTCACTTGATTTGAAAGTATAATGGCAATCCTGGTGCACGGAGTCAACCCTGACTCTCATTGTTCCTGAGTTTTCCCAATTGAAAGACAAAGGTGGCAACTGCGTCATGTTCACAGGGGTCAGAACAGTTTAATCAAGCTCTGTTTGTTAAGATCATTGCAACAGATGCCAGGAAAAATATAATTATTGTGTGGTAAAGATTTCAAACCTATTGTATGTTGCATCATTAGTGTAATGTCTGCTTACAGTTTGTCATGTCCCTGCCCTAGGTATTGCATCCTTTCCAAGGACTGAGTGTTTAATATATAGTTTAAACAGCTTCCACAATCTGTCCAGCACAGATTAAAAAAACCCAGTCTATTCCTTTGCACACACACGTGCACAAAGAGACAGAGCAGCCAACTGACTGAATAATTCCCTCACTGTTATCTGATAGAAGACTGAATGAGACATTGCTACATGGATTTGTCAGGCATAATTTCTGCCTATGTCATGATAGAAGCTTTTGTGTATTGCAGTAAAATAGTTATTAATGACTCATTGTCAGAGCATCAGGATCCACCAAATGGGATAAACTGCAGCTGGCAGGAGCTGCAGGTACATGGGAAGATAAGCCTAGGATTTAGTAAGATCTTTTATCACCGGGAGAAATGATTTAACAGTAGCAGTGTTAGAAGATAGGAAGGTCTAAGTTCTTCTGTTGTGAAACAGAAGCACTTGCAAAACTGTAGGATGGAGACGTGTTTGGAAGCAAAGAACAGTTTCGTAAAGAAGAGCTGGAGTTTGTGGAAGATCATCCATGGAATATTACACAATAACATGATTGACTTGAAAAAACATAATACTTGTATGCATTCAAGGTTTGTCAAACCAGGATGTTGGAAATTATATTTTCAGTCTTGTTAGCACCCAGAAGTCTATTTGCCAGTGTAGGGTTTGTCCAGGACGATCTCTGTCAACATGGTTCCTTTGTGCTTTTCGCAACTGTAATAGGACATTGGTGTGCTATAGTATGTTTCACTTAAGTATATGAGGTGGTATTGTGAGTAAATAAAATTCCAATTAATGTAAGTGAAGTTGGTGACGGATTTTTTTTTTTTTCTTCTCAACACAGTTCGTAAAAAGCTCCTTATGCCTTGTTTGTATGTCTCACAAAACAGGCATTTGCCCAAACAGGAGAAAGACAGAAACCTAGATCACTGTTCAGTTTTGATCACTGTTTGGTTTTGCTGCCCATTTTACTATATGTGCAAACATTGGAGGAGTTCACTGAAGCCTGGTCTGCAGCCAGGAGCATGCCATTTTGTGCTACCAATTTCTTTAATTCCAAAGGCAGACTATCGCATCGTGCAGCAGTTTGAATTTTGTAGAGGAATTTTCCCTTATATAATACTGTTTTTTCTGTTTTAAAGCAAGATGCCTATTGTTGTTCCTTTCTGTGGAAGGCAGTAATTATTTGAGGGCTTTACAAATTCATCATGCATGACACCCAGGTATATTCCTGGTAAAACATACTGTATTTGCTCTTATCCTGAACACAATGAAAAAGAACATCCTTGTTTAGAAGCCTTGGTTGTGGTTTGGCACAATGAATTGCCCACAGGCAATACTAGTTTAGGGCATTAATACTGATATCATTCCTTCCTGCTCAGTCTTATCCTGTCTGTATCTCCCTCCCACCTCACTCAACATGGTGCCTCCAACTCCAGGACCTGCACTGAGCCAGCACAGCTGTGCAAACAGCTGTGCTCAGCACTGGACTGGCCCAGTGTTTTAGCTGATGAAGAAACAAATGTTTTGCTTTGCTGGATCATTTTTCAGATGGATTAATTTCTTGATCTTCATTACAGGGAGGCCATATGAACTTCCACACTGACAAGACTGTGGGGCAGTAGGCCACGTTGTTGGGCAAGAAGAGCTGCAGGGTGTGTGTGGAAGGGGTGGAGGGAATGGCAACATGAAGTTTATTTGCTGCTACATATGCTGAAATTTCAAACCACAGCCTCTGGCTGTGTTTTCCAGAGTGACTATTACTAAAAAGGCAAAAATCTTAACTGCCTTTTCTCCCTTTGTAGCTGTACCCTTCCGTGCCCCCTATTCCTCTCTACTGGCCCTGCTTCTCAGCTACTGGCCATCTTCTTCCTTGCTCCAGCACAATCTTTCCTCAACTTTTGTACGAGTTGATTTAACTCACTAACTCAGCAGTGAACTAGTTGAACTCTGCATTTTAAAGTTGTTATCTTGAGCTCAGAATTTTGCCAGATTTCCTGTTGTGGCAGGAATCAATGTGTTTCAAACACCAATATTTTTATTTCATATTTCTGTCTGTAGTGTTAGAAAAAAAATAGCATCACACCATGACAGAATGATAGCAGGCATAATTCCTCTTAGGATTCTGCATGACCAGTGTCTCTCTTTTTGATTCTTCCTCCTAACAGATGCCTGGCTTGTACAGTTATAGTTCTTCCTCTGCTACATCTTACATGGAGCTTTTGATTCCATGAAGATGAATGGAAAGCATCTTGCTGTTCCATATCCCAGAACATTCAGGTTCATGTTGTTGTTCTTGTTGTAGTATTAGGAGACTTGCCACATTTCCAAAGGAAAGAGCCAGAAAGGACCAGAGGAAGCTAGTTCTAGTGGGTGAAACACCAGCCTAGAGTCTCAGTGCTATTCTCAGAACCATATAACCTAGGACAAGATATCTAGTCTTCCTGTGCCTCCATTCCTACAAACTAGAGCTCATAGCGTCATCTTACAAAACTAGAAATAATACTTCCTGACACCAGTTCTTATGCTGCCCTCTCTGATGTGCTTAGCAGTATTTGTGTTGTACAGAACAGAACAGAACACTAATCGCTCACTGGTACAATAATAAAAATTAGTATATAATATGAGGTCAAACAACAACTTCAGTCTTTTTATTGTCATGTTATTTAATTAATTCTGAAATCCTTCCATTCATCCATGTAGAAAACAACTAGAGATTTTAATCCTCTTTGCTTCAAGCTGTGCCTCCGGAGGTAGCAGTACCCTTTCCCAGAATTTAAATATCTTTAGTGCCATCTTCTGTAGGGCAGTGGCATGTCAAGCGCAATTCTCTTCACTGACATACCGTACAGCGCCACAATGAGCTGAACTGAAGGCATTTGTAGCTCTTTTTTTTCCGACTGACTGTGTGGACAAAACTGCTGCCAGCACTGCCGAGCCATGTGTCACTTTGGCATGGCTTATGACTGAAGACATGTACCACAGTTTAGGGGTCTTTCCACCAAACTGTGCTTGGATGCACAGTTACATAAGAGCGATCCTCTTCTGTACTTCAAAATAGATATTTAAATCAGAAATAACAAGGGGTAAAAAACACTGTTTTAGATCAATACTGATCTGAAAAAGTCTATTTTTCCTGTTGAGCAGCAGCTCAGGTTCAGACTAAGATCAATCAAGAAATATCTCCTTAACTTATGAGACCTTTTTATCGTTTCATAAAGCTTGGTGTCTATTTTTTATTTTCTTTCCGTGTACCTTGTCATGCAAACCTGATTCATCTAATCTTAAAAATACCTGCTTGTCTGCTCTGTCTCTCCGCTTCCTGAATACACTTTGTTTCTGTGCCAGCCAAATCATGTACTGCTAAATGTCTGTCTACATGTGGAATAGGGGTTGTCACCTATGTGGAGACTTGGATGGAAGACAAAAGACTGTACTAAAGAAGATAATTAATCCCTCTCTGGTGACATTCAAAACCCAGCTGGACACGTTCCTGTGTAACCTGCTGTAGGGTGACCCTGCCTTGGCAAGGATGTTGGACTGGATGATTTCCAGAGGTCCCTTCCAACCTTAACCATTCTGTGATTCTGTGTTAATTAAAGGAAGGCTGAAAATTTTGTAAGTGTGCATTTTAATGTAAAAATTTAAACGTCACCTTAAGTTGTGTGTTGCTGCCTAGTGTTAATGCCAACCCTTTAAACATAATGAGAACTAGCAGTGCTGTGCTTCATTAAAGATAAGTGAGGAAACTAGCAGGATGGCTCTACCAAGGAAAAGCGTCTCAAAGTTTTTACTGGTTTTTACTAAATAAAGCCTTGGGAATGACCGGTGTGGTTCTGTTTCCAGCTCATTGTAGAACAGCTGTCAAGAGAAATTCATATGTTACTGCTGAAGAGTTGTTGAGTCATCCTACTGCTTTAAGTCATTCTTTCATAGAACCATAGGATGGTTTGGGTTGGAAGGAACCTTAAAGATCATCTAGTTCCAACTCCCCCAGCCAAGGGCAGCAACACCTTCTACTAGACCATGTTGCTCAAAGCCCCATCCAACCTGGCCTTAAACGCTTCTGGGGATGGGGCATCTGCACCTTATCTGGGCAACCTGTTCCCATGACTCACCACCCTCACACTAAAGATTTTCTTCCTAAAATCTTATCCAAATCTACCCCTTTTCAGTTTTGAGCCATTCCTCCTTGTCCAGTCACTACATGCCCTTGTAACTAGTTCCCATCTGGCTTTCTTGTAGGCCCCTTGAGGAACTGGAAGGCTGCTGTATGGTCTCCTTAGACCCTTTTCTCCAGGCTGAACAGCTGAACCCTCTCAGCCTATCTTCATAGCAGAGGTGCTCCAGCCCCCTGATCATCTTCATGGCTCTCCTCTGGACTCACTCCAACAGATCCACATCCTTCCTATGGTGGGGGCCCTTTGAGTTGGATGCAGCATCCAGGGGGGGTCTCATGAGAGCAAAACAGCAGGGGAGAACCACCTCCCACTCTGCTTTAGATGCTGCCCGGGCTGTGTGGCCGTTTTCCTTTCCCTGGGGCAACACTACAGAACACACAAAAGCCTAACCAAAATATAGGTGATAGTAATATTTTTGAGTACTTGTGCTGAAAATGTCAAGAGCTACTTTTAAATAATAACTTTCAGAACAGTGACATCTGATCTCTGTTTTTGAGGGTTTTTGTTTTTTCTTTTTCCAAAATTTCTGCGCACAACAGCTTGATGGCTGATCCTGACTGAGGAGGGGTCTGAGGGAAAGAAACAAGGGTCTGGCAGCCCTTTGGGGCTCTTCATGCAAGACACACAGGCACCACCTTCAAGGTTCATCTGCTCTCGGAGAGAAAACCCTCGTTTTGGCGAAGAAGCTGTTCGCTTGTTTTGGTGGGGTTTTTTTCTTCCCCTTTTGCTCAGGTATCTGACACCTGACGGGGGCCCGTGCCTTCGGCGGCCGGGGCGAGGCGCCGTCGGAGCGCGGTGCGGGGCACAGCGCGTCCCGCGGTGCCCGGCGGGGCGGGGAGGGGCTTCTCCCGCTTCTATCCTCGGCGGGAAACTCTTCTGTTCCCCAGGAAATCCCGCGCAGGTGGGATGGGTCATCTGCACAGTGACAAACATTTTAAAATCCGGAGAGGCAATCCGCCTGGAGCCTCCCGGGTGAGGAGAAGGGCTGCCGGCCCGTCCCGCGAAGCCCCGGCGGGAGGCGGGGAGGGGAGGGCAGAGGGAGGGCCGGGTGCCCGCTGGCTGCGGGGNGGGGCGCGCCGCCCGCACAGGGGACGCGGCCGCGGGCACGCCGGGGGCGGGAGCCCGCCCGGGGCCTCTGCCCGCTCGCCGTGTCCCCCGGCCGTGGGATGGGCGCCAGCGAAGGGCAGGGCGGGGCCGAGCCTGCTCATCCCGCTGAGGAGGAGTCGTGGCGTGGGCCCTACTGCTCCGAGCGCGTTCCTGAGGGACCCTGGTGCGAGCGTCCCTCTGTTCTGCCCCACCGAGGGAACCGTCTGCGGGCAGCGGCGCTCGCAGATGGGACTGGTGTAACTGAGCCTGCGGTGGCAGGGAGAAGTGTCCAAACCCCACCAAACACCTCAGAAGATGCAGTGGAGGATAAAGCAACAAGTACCAATGTTCAGAGTGGTTGTGTAGGGGCGCGTAGTATCTTCCTTAAAAGTTGCCACTAACACGTGAACATCGATGTGCATTTCAAGCCAGTTTTGTACTTGGAGTAAAGTTAAGTCTTAAATACAGAGCAGAGTCAATTCCTTTCAACGTTGTAAGTGGTGCCACACAGAATGATGGAGTTCACGAGCATAACCCGAGATGGTTCCGGGGTTCCTTGAGGTGAGCTCTGCGTTATCTGGCCCCTACAAACACTTTCTACTGATAGTGGGGAGAACGGCCCGGTGGCCTCCCTGCATTGACCAGAGTGTTACCTCACTGTTCACGTGTTTGATCTGAGAGTTACCGAAACACGCCGATTACTCACTTGTTCACTTACGACTCACAAGTGATGCAAAGTATTGAGATGAATAAATATTCTTAGGAAGGTATGAAGCTAGATGAAGCAAAAAATTGCCAGTGTTATAAGCAAAAAAGTTGTTTTATTTGTGTCGGGTTTTTTTCCTGTAGGCAAAAAATATTTGAGTTCATTGCTGACTCACTGAAGAAATCATACAAAGCCTAGCATGTTATTAGAAATCCTTAGTATGTTAGATCTTTAAAACACTGACATAGTTACGAAAAATGAATTGAACTGAGTAGTCAGTGATACTAGAGTTATTTACCTCTTACTTAAAGGGAAATGAGAGAATCCTACTGGAGCATTTTAGAATTAAACTAGAAAAAATTTAAATTGTTTCCATAGTACAGAAGTGTACTTTAAGGGGTTTGAAGAGAGTGTCCCTTGCAGTTACTTTAACTTGCCTGAAATCCTCTCAGACAGATACTTAAACGTTCACTGCTTCTCTGCGGTGAAAAAGGGTCTTGAGTCTTTGAACGCCAGAAAGGCTCATCTTTCCTTTGTGTATCTGGGCCGGGGGGCGGGACACTCCTCACGGTGCAGTTTGTAGATCTGTGTGGCTGATGGTATGTGGGCACCTGACAGCTCTGTCTCATTCATGCTTCACTCACTCGGGATGTAGGACTGTTGCCCTCATGCTCCACGGCTGTTCCGCAGTCTCCCGGTAGCTCCACACCCTTCACACCTTTCAGCTTTGCTGGTAAGTCACTGTCTCTTCCTTCCCGTGTAGAGCTGTAAGATGGCATTTGAGTATTCTGGGGGAGAAAAGGGGTTGCTTTTTGTTCCTGTTTTCCTCCTGTGGCTAATGAATCTGGGCAGGGAAGAGAGGAGTTTAACAGGTGGGGTGTAGCTCTCCTCCTGGGCTCAGCCCTGCACTCCTCGCGCTTTTCCTTTACTCAGGCCAAACTTTCACTCAGGGGTCAAGTGGAGTCAAGAAGAAGTCAAAAGAAGTTTTGCCTGGGATTTAAGGAGGAGGCTCCATAGCAGTAAAGTAAGTTCAAGGTAACAACAAGATCAGTTAAGGAACTGATTTTTAACAAGTGTTTAAAATACAATGAGAGTGGTTATACATGAGTCTGAAAGTATGACCCTGGGAGCATGAAGAAAGGTATTTTCAAATCCTCATTTAAACAAGTTTATAAAATGAACTGTGAAACCTCTATTGTGATTTATGAAACACTCACCATTGTGTTTCATATATATGTACATGGCCAAATACCATTAAGTTTCACTGGAAACTATAGTAGCTCGTTCTGTGCCTGCACATATGCCAGTTTGTCTGGAATTGCATGGTCACACTGCAGACTTTCTGCAGGATGCCTGCTTTTGTCTGATTTAAGTTAGTAGAGTTAAGAACCTGATAGTGGCGGAGATGCCTGATTGTTTCATGTAAAAACAAATTAAATATTGCAAGTTGTTTTAACAGCTTTTTTTGTCATACTGCTTTATAAAATAGAGATAGTTTTGAAGAAAAAATCTAAATCCCAAGTTTTTAGACTGTCAAGAGAAATTAAAGGAAATGTGGACTGAATTTAAGAAATTGTATTCAGATAAGGAGATCTGTTAAGTTTCTAAATATTTGTTATGGGACATTTTTTGGATGTACCTGTATAATTAAATCATGAATACCTCAAGTGTCATAATTTGGTAATGTATGTAATACAGCTGTGTACTTACTTGTGTGCATATGTGTATATAAATACATAAATATGTACATGTTTGGGTAAATTTATAAATAATAAAATGTCAAATTTTGCACACCTATGTGCACATAAGTGATGAGCCTCTTCATCACCAGAACTAAAAATAATTGGAAAGTTTGTTGATGTCACATTATAGTTCTTCTTCTTCTGCAGAGGGATAGATATGACATTGCAGCTACTGAAATTTATTCTTGCTTGCTTGTTCTCTTTGTTACATGCAAAGTGTGTTTGTGCATCTACTAAACTAGTAATTAATAACACAACATTGATTCTTAAAAGCCATGCCAATTTTATGAATGTCCATTTTTCAGTGTGGTCTCAAAGGAAGGATTTTCTAAAACAAGAAATACAATACAATAAAATACACCAAATAATACAAGACTCCCAGTTCTTATTAAATGATACGAAGGTTCATGAAGTCCTTGCTTTTCATGCCATTGAATTAGATTGTTTTCTGAGACAGACTCTGTCATTCCCTTGTGGGTATTCATGGACATCATGAAATGCAGATAAAGATGTTTCATTTCTTAATCTGCATTTTTTTCCAAGCACAAAAAGAAAAAATGTCTCCTTTCACAATCCATATTGAAGATAAGGTATTAACTGTTGCCTGTCTCTGTAGCAGTGAAAGTAATACTATACTGTTGAATTTTATGTAATACTACAAAAGCAAGCTTGGGATTATCCTCAGCAAAAATATTGAGTTGTGGCTGTTTAAATTTAGACATAGGTATTGTTGAACTCAGTAGGGAAAAATCAAATATTCTCTGAGCTTTGTGAACCTTCTGTTTTCATTTAATGTAATTTAATAATGATTTGTATCAAGGCACCCCTTTGCAGTTGTTGGTGTGATTTTTGAATGAGTTACATTGGCCTTAAGAATTGGTCACTGAAGAATGTATTGACATTGAAGAAAGACACAGGACCTGGATTTCTGGGAACTCTCCAGCCACTGGAGATACGTAACTTTGCATTCCCCTTGGAAATTATGTCCTTCCAGTATTAATGTGCTATGGACAATGCACATTTGTGGTAAAGGCAACAGTTGCTGCAATTCATACTAAGATGTACACTGAAATTTTTCACCTCTCTGCAGTTAAGATGCTGTGACATATCTGCTCACGGCTTAAACACTCTCTTGGTGTGCAGTATGAGTTTGCGCAGTCTAAAATACAGAAATAAATATTTTAACTAATGTAAGCACGAAAATAGCTTTTTTATGTGTATCTTCTGAGAAGTGCATTGTGTCATGTCTTTGGTGTCCTGAATTAACTCAGCCTGGGCATTTATGACCTGTGGTTAAAAAAAAAAAAAAAATAAAAAAATCTTTGGAGATTGGAGAATGATTAAGTTAGATGGATTTGTTATTTGTCATCTTTAAGTTCTAAAAATTGTTATTGTTCTTCTCTTAATCTCTAGATAAATCCTCAGAAAAGCCCAAAATGTCCTGTTTTCATTATAGACATCATCACCTGCTCTTTACCTGAGCTGCCTATTTTGTTTGATCTGGATGGAAAATAAAGAGTGAGGCAGAGAGTATTGAACTGAGAGGCACAGAATATTGTAAAGAATAGCAGAGAAAGGAAATACTGAACCGGAGTTTATGCTAAACTTCTTTAATCCATCAAATATCACATTATTTATTATGCTTTTTCTACATTTCCACTCATAATGAGAACATACCCAAACAGTTTAGTTCTGTTCAAAGCTAGAACTAAACTGGGTGTATCTTCAAGTGATTTTGAGTAAAAAGAAAAGTATAAAAGTATAAAATTAATTGATTATTGCCTTAAAAATTATTATTTGTAAAGATTAAAATTACTTAACCATCCAAAATATTTTAAACCTTATAAAATTAAGATAGATGATTAAATTTTAAAGTAATATAAACATATTAAATTAAGACTATAAAAATAGTATAACAAAATTTATTCAGCTTTGGGCTACTGTCTTAAGAGGAGAAAAAATACATTTTTCAAAAAGAAACTGAAAGTATTTTTAAAAAATGCTTCAGGACAGGGAACATGCATACACAAAATCAGTATTTCATTGTTAGTATAATTGTTTGTAGTTTATCATGTTACACTGGAAAAAGAATTCACTTATATTAAAGGGAATGTGTTTTTGAAAAATATCAAGGATATATTTTTAGGGGGAGTTTTTGGTAAATTAAGTTCATGTGATCAAAAATGAATTAATACACCAGGATTTATAGAACTGCAAAATACTAATGGGTGTGTTATTGCTTTTTGTGTGAAAACATACTGCTCTGCAGTTATAGGTATTTCATTGCCTCACAGTAAAATCAAGTTATAAAAGAGTACCTTAAATAAGTTTAATTTCTTTAGTTTCCTTAACTAAAATCCTGAAAGAAGTTTAGGACAGACTTTGGAAATACTTCGTTTGGAAAAACGGTGACATAATTGCTGGAAATTGCACTCATATAATGATGAGAATAGTACACTTCTTCAGTGGTAAATTCCTAGCTGTAGTGATGAACACCTTTTTTTTTTTTTCAGGAATTGTAAGACACCCAGGTGTTTGGATAAGAAGTCTAAGCATAGTAAGATGTAACTAAGTTATAGATATAAAATATTCTAAGATTTTTAAACAAGAAAATAGTGTTTCTGATAGTGGGTTTTTTTGTATACAAATTGTTAAATCTAAATTACAATTATGATACAAGTATTTCTGAAGGTATTGAAGTTAGCTGAAAACAAAATTTTTAATTTTGTTTTTAGTTGAAGGTTGACATATAAAATATAAAAGTGAGTTTATTAGGGCAATGAAATGTACTTCTTGTATATATTCCAATATTCTTACATATAATCCAGGTAGGAACAGGCCAAGGATAACAGAAGTGATACCAGGAGGTTTCTCTTGTTTCTCAATTAGAGGAAGCTTGTAAGGAATCTGATATTAAAAAAAATCTTGCACTTTAAGCCTTTCCAAATCAGCAACTGTGTCTCTGCCTAGAATTGGACATGGAGGAGCCCATCATACATGAATTGGTAGAAACTGCTGAGAATATATGCCAGTTGTTTATCACAGAAATAAGGTCATAGAATGTAATTCTATTTTTTTCCAAGAAGATCTCTGTGTATAGTTGCTGAAATGACCTTGAGTTTGTTGGTTTGGTTTTTGTTTCGTTTTGTTTTGTTTTAATGATGTTGCAGTAGGTATGGTTCAGTAACACCAACTGCCAGGACAGTAGGGGAAATGGCATAGAAACTTTTTCACCATTCCTCTCAGAATTTGTCATTCTTCCCAATATTTCAAGTTACTAAAATGTCTGGGTTTTTTTAGAAATAAACAAATTTGAACATGATTAGGCTTTGAGAACATGCTTGCTGAGTTGTACAGATTCCAAAATTCAACTGTAAATTCTGTAGGTTTTGTGTAATTCTTTTTCTGTGTTTGTACTGTTTGAAGATAGCAGAGACCCATTACTAATTTCCTGATTGCTGGAGTAAATAAGTTCTAATAACAGTAAAATTATTAGAGTTGGACAAACTTTGCATCACACTCTGACTACCAGTGCAGTTGCATTAATAGTAGGATTATTCTGTTTATTTGATCTGATTTCTACCTGTTCTTTTCTAAATATAAGCAGGATCAGTTAGAGCCATCTCAGACAGAGGAAACAGAAAAAATGTTTTTTTAAATATTTAAACCTTGCAGAAATTCTAACTTACGAATCCTTCTTGCCAGTTGTGTATAGCACTTCAGGCTGTATGGGCTCTGTGAGAGCATTAAACATTTCCGTTCTGTGCTCACCAAAGCCCTGGGTTGTGTGGGCCCAGGGTTATCTAGTTCTTAATGTATGTGTGCAATATTCTGCAAAAGCAAGTGCCTTAAGAAGTATCATTTGTCGAGGATCAATCTGTTCTGCCCCAGCGTTGTGTAATTATAAGATATTTTAACGTTGCTCTAATTGCTCTGATGTTCTTGTTGTAGGTTAGAAATCTGAAACAATGGGTGACTGGAGCTTTCTGGGGAGACTGTTAGAGAATGCGCAGGAGCACTCCACGGTTATTGGCAAGGTTTGGCTGACAGTACTGTTTATCTTCAGGATCCTGGTGCTGGGGGCTGCTGCTGAGGAGGTCTGGGGAGACGAGCAGTCGGACTTTACATGCAACACTCAGCAACCTGGTTGCGAAAATGTTTGCTATGACAAAGCCTTCCCCATTTCTCACATCCGCTTCTGGGTGCTGCAGATCATTTTTGTCTCCACTCCAACCCTCATCTACCTGGGCCATGTCCTGCACATTGTACGCATGGAGGAGAAGAGGAAAGAGAAAGAGGAGCTGAAAAAGAAGGGAAGCAGCAAAGATGGCAACTACCCAGTTGCAGCAGCATCTGGTAGTGGTGGTGGAGGAGGCAGCAATAACGTCAAAGATCAACCTATTGTCAAAAGGGGGAAAGAGAAGCCCCCAATCCGTGATGAACGTGGTAGAATCCGTATGGGGGGTGCCTTGCTCCGTACCTATGTCTTCAATATCATATTCAAGACACTGTTCGAGGTGGGCTTCATTGTGGGCCAGTACTTCCTATATGGCTTCGAGCTAAAGCCAGTCTACCAGTGCAGCCGCTCACCTTGTCCACACACTGTGGACTGCTTCATCTCGAGGCCCACTGAGAAGACCATCTTCATCATCTTCATGCTGGTGGTGGCCTCAGTCTCCCTGCTGCTGAACATGCTTGAGATATATCACTTGGGGTGGAAGAAGCTTAAGCAGGGTATGACAAGCCAGTACATCCTAGAGATGCCTGTCGCAACAATGACACCAGTTATGGTAACAGGGGAGTCCAAACCCGTTTCCCTGCCGCCACCAGCACCACCTGTGGTGGTCACGGCTGCCACGCCGGCCCCCGTTCTGCCTGACACCCGTGCTGTCACACCGCTGCTGGCCCCAGTGACCATGGCATCATACTATGCTACAGCTGCTCCGAGACCACGGCCCCCCTCCAACACGACGTCCATGGCAAGCTACCCGGCCGCTCCACAAGTTCCTGAGGAGAAGCACCGTGCTGTGACTCCCACACCCACCTCCACTCCCGTCACCATCCCGACCCCCATCCCCACGCCCACACCAGCCGTCATCAACTATTTCAACAGCAGCAGCCGTGCCCTGACGTCCGAGCAGAACTGGGCCAACATGGCGGCTGAGCACCAGGGGAAGGTTTCCTCCAGCTCGGCAGGTTCCTCTACCCCCAGCAGCGTCCGGCATCCCCTTCCTGAGCAGGAAGAGCCCCTGGAGCAGCTGCTCCCACCCCCGGCTGTGCTGCCCATTGCCGCGGCCAACAGCGGCAGCAGCACCAGCCTGAGCGGGGCCAGCGGCAGCAGGTGGGATGTGGAGGGCGAGGTGGAGCTGTCGGGGGCACGGCCCGTCCCGGCTGCCTGCACCACGGTGGAGATGCACGAGCCGCCGCTGCTGGTAGACACGCGGCGCCTGAGCAGGGCCAGTAAGTCGAGCAGCTGCAGAGCCCGGTCAGACGACCTGGCCGTGTAAGGTGGCGGCCCCTGCTCGGGGGAGCAGTGCAGGAAGGCGGAGTGGGCAGGGGAGCTGCCCGGGGAGGCCAGGCCTGGCGTGGGTGAGAAGGCCTGGGCTTCAAACTTAGACGCTTGCTGTTTTTGCACTCTGTGAGTTGTAGTGGGGAAAATTATCAACATTTTCTAATAGGTCAGGGGTGACCGAAGCGCAGCCCATGGGCCGGGGGACCAGTCCCACTTTCCTTCATGTTCCTTGAGATCCCTCAAGGGCAGCCGTAGGGGCGGCCTGCACAGATAACAGGTGGTGATGGTAGCTGGTCATGTGCCCTGAGGCTGACTTTCATCTGAGAGAAATGTTAATATCCCTAGTGCCCATGCGCCTGGCTGTCGTCTCCCTCTTGCCCTTGCCTTCACTTCAGCTCTTTCCCAGAAGCTCTACATGAGCAGATGCAGTGACTTACTTTCTTCCTCTTAAATCTTACGTAGCCCTATGGCAAACATACTGCCTGTTGGCACGTGTTGTGTCTACGGACCAACTTGCCACATTAAAGGTAGCTCAGTTTCTTCCATATAACATGACTTAATGAAGCCTTTGTGCTCATGGCAAGTCACCAATGCAGTCCTCGGCCAGGCAAAGTTTAGGGAACCCCTGGAATAGATTTTTGAGGTTCTTCTTGCCATATTTTCTTTTTTTACTCTTGACCTGTTAGGAAGTGTTTGGTTTGACCTTCTATCCAGTGTTTGCCAACCATGATCACACCATGTTTATAAGCCTGAAAATATGTTTGAGCATGTTTGACTATAATTTTAGCTGACTTCTAAAATTGCTTACAGGAGGACAGGAATTCAAACCACACCTCAGAAATTATTACACAGAACAATTTCTCTTCAGAAAGCAAGAATTATGATTTCAATACACTGTGGCCCCATACATTGCCCGTGGACAAACAATTAGGATAAAATACAGCTCTGCATTTTAGACTATTAGGTATCAGCTTAAGTTCGTTGGAAAAATGCTTTTTAGAAGTAAACTTGAGTGCTTATTTTTAAGTGTTTGAACATTTTGAGAATAATCTGTAGGTTTAAAGTTACTTGACTGTGTACTTAATAATTTTAGTTTGATCTTTGATCTTACAAGAAAATGTAAAAGGAGAGAAACTGACTAATGGTGAAATTCCCAAAGCAACATTATTTCCTGTAGTGTATCTTTTAGCATCAATCTGTAGTGTCTTTAGGTCAGTGAAAACAGACTTAGATAATATTGTATTGCAGAAAAGGTGGCTAAAATATCTGGGCAACGTGGTGGCTGAAGGGTCTATCCTGATCCGACTGAAGTCACTTTCATAATTTCCATTCAGTTTAACAAGGAGCAAGATTTGGGAACGGATCTTGCGAGCCTTATTCAAGCGAGACTAACATTCACATGAAGTTTTGGGAGCCAGAAGAAATTTAGATTTTGAGCCTTAGAAAAGACATTGAAATCCTGCTTTTGAAAAATGTGTGTGTCCCTCAAAAATGGATGAAGGAAAGGACTGGGGTTTGTGGTTTTTTTCTAAGGGGCAGCTTTCCTTTCAACAGGCTCTGTCTTTTATTTCCTCCTCAACAAGGTGTTAGAATTCTGCATGCCTGAATAGGCTCAGGAGAGTTCGGTACAAAAGGAATACAGAATTAGGCCCAGCTTCTGTTCTAAGCAAAATCCAAAAGAACTAAGGCTTGGAGTCAGTCCTGTTGCTGCTATAAATTGAAAGTACTGTAACTGGAAAAGAGCAATCACACTGGGATAGCCCTTTGCATCTTCAAGGTGTTTGGCCTGACAGTGCAGTCCTTACTCAGGCAAAGTAGGGTCAACCTGTAGCAAGCAGTTAACATTACCATTATTATTTCTGCTGTTGTATGTTTTTCTGAGTGTGCTTATTTTATTCAACAGTCAAAATATATTCCCACCACTCAAGATTAAACATTTTTACTGCTTTCTGAGTAGTCACAAAGAGCTTCTCATGATCAGAAGCGCTGTTCTGCAACCTTTGGGCATGTTGTCTCATGACTTCTTGTCCTGCTTATGTTGAACCAGGTGAGGAGAAGTCCTTCTGCTGCCATGGGTCATAAGGGCAGCCACTGCATTAAAAGTCAATGTGTAGTAGTACAATAAAGGTATTTATTGTTAGGAATTCAGCTTCAGGCATGCTCTCATGGATTTTCTGTTATAAGCCATAAAAGCCCTTTCTGCAAGAAAACTAAAAGCCAAGTTCTGCTTTCTATTGTATCCATGCAACTAAGCTGAACATAGACTAAAGTTGATGAAGTTGCCTAGATGTAAACAAAGGCAGAGATTAAGATTCAAAATTTTTAGATTTACTAGCATCTATAGTAGGAGTTTTGTAAGCTTTGATAAATGCCAGGTAACTACATTGCTGAAATAATGCAATACATGCATCTCTGTATTTTAGTACATCGGAGTTTATGGGCTACATTTTCCTTTGTTCTATGCTTCTGAAGAATGAAGTCAAAGTCTTTCTGGAGTGTATTTATATAAACCAGACCACCTGGAATGTGTGCTTTTTTATATCACTTCCTGAGAGCAAAACTGATGTTGTTTGATGGGGCTCTGCATCTTGCAGCCCTTACTTTAGTACTACCCTCACAGAGTGTGTCCTGCAGGATTGCATCTGTATTGTATATAAAAAAAAATAAGAGAGATAGATTTAACTTAGGATCAACTGAGACCTAGGCTGACCTTTTCAAGTTAATGTGTGTGGTTAGACCTGCTGAAAGTTCAGATGCTTTTGCGGAATATGTGGTATTTTCAGCCAGAGTAACTATTGGAAAGCTCTAAAAGATGGTTTTTCCTGTTAGGTGAAGCTCGGGGGGAGAAATGTAACTCTATTGCAACCCCTAAGAGAAGTCTGAGAGAGCAGCCTCTGCATCTAGGCAGTCCTGGCCTGAGAAGGCAAAACTACAACTCACAGGTTGCGCTTCTAAGATCAGCTTAAGTTCCATCACGTAACTATGCAGCGTCAAGCCTCTTCATTGCCTACAGTTTCATTTGGAGTCCAGTAACTGTTTCTTCATTTAAGCCCAGGTAACTGTTTTGGCAGAACTCCTCCTTAGTGCTTACAACTGCTTGTAGTTTCTGCATCACATCTGGATTCAGATTTGTTGAAAGAAAAATCTTACTGGTGTGGCTGATCTTGAGGACTTTAATCTTTACTCATGAACGATCACCAGATTCAACATCCTGTGAGTCAAGTGCCCAATTCTGTGCAGATTTCCGCAGTTCTAGAAAATGTGTACAAACACCCACTGACTTGCAGAATAGAGTCTATTGGCAAAAATTATCTGCTAATTTCTAAGTCGTTGACTCTTTCACGTCACTTAATTAAAAAGTTTCATGGAAACTGGTAGCAAATGATACCCTGATTTAGCCTGGTCATATGGCTGTTCAAGCCACAATTCTGAAAGACCTCAGGTGCACAGCTAAGATGAAACCTATAGGTAATTTACCACAAAAGCAGAAGTCAGAAGAGAATCATGCCTGATTAAGCAGACTGAAAAAAACCCCCACTAATTTTTGCTCTTTGAGTAGAATAAATGTGGGAAAATTTGTTCTCTCTCTTACTTGAAGTTAAAAAATGTGCTGAGGTAAACTATGGAAAAGAAAACTGAAAAATGGTACTCTTTGAACAAGTTACCAGGTGTGTGATGTACTACTCTTTTTGCAGTATATTTGTTGTTCAACAAGGCACTTAGAGCCAATTAAATGTCTGACATTTTGCAGCTCTTAAAATTATTTTCTGGTATGAATACGTAAGTGTAGGATCAGTAAAATGATAAAAGCAAGCTTTAAAAATCAGATCACTATTTAGGTCCTTTTTTGGTTAGGCATGGGACCAGCTCCTCAGCTGCTACAAACTGTTGTATTCCGCTGAATTCACATGGGTGACAGCAGTCTGCAGGAGCGGAGTGTTGAGCCCCTGGGTCTTTTTGTTTTATACAGACACTAACACCATGGNTTTTTTAAATTCCAAATGTTTTACTTTGATTTTTCTTGTGAAAAGTGTGCTCTTGTAATTTTGATTTTCTGAAGTTTACATTCAGGTTTTGATTTCAGATTGCACATTTGGATGAAATAAACTGCTTTCTAGGTTTACATTTGTATAAGAAGTAAAAGAATGACTCTGCCAATGTGTTAAACGTGAGAGAAATGTCTTACTATAACACAGGAACTCTTCAGACATAAGGCAGTACCATTAAATTTAACCTGATCACTGATGCATAGTATCAGCTTTCTCTGTATAATTAAAATATGGGCGTTGGATATATAGGGAGCACACCATGGAAAAAATATTTTTCATCATGAACTCAATTATTGCCAAATAAACTAAGGTTCACTATTGTTCATATGCCTTCCTGTGTGTTTAGAGCTTCAATGACAAAAATTAGCTGTGACATATGTCCTTTATGAGCTAAATTTACAGCCTGGTTTTAAAATTCCAAACAAAGTACTTGTGAATTAACACTGCACTGTTACACTGTAGATTTTTACAAAAAATAAATGTTTTGCTTTCTAGGCAAAATATACGGTTCTGAGCCTGCAAATACAATTTCATGCAAGTTATTTTAACTTTTGCAAATAAGACCATTAAAGGCAGTAGGACTATTTGCGTAATTTAAAAACACTGATGTGATAAAGAAATTGTAGATTTGCATTTTAAGTTTGCTGTAAGATGCCAATCTAATTCTAGAGTTTTCAGTTCTTGAAGAGTTATACAAGATGTGTGAGCATATTTTAAGGTGGAGAATACATTGCTATTTGCATTGCCACTGTTTCTTACAGTTAAAGGGTTCTAAAGCATAAGAAAGCTTACTGAGAACTTTCTTGTTGCTTTCTGGATGTTTGTCTTTTACATGACAGAATCTCACAAAAAACAGCAAGTTTTCTGGGAAGTCAGGAACTTGTAGTAACAATAAAACCAGCAAACAGTTAAAAGTACTGTCTTCAGAGAAGTGCCTTGTATATTAAATTCTGTAAGAAGCAAGTTGATGTAAACGTTTATTTACCTCATATGTTTACAAAATTGTGACTAAATAAACTTTTTGTACCACAGCATTTTCTCTTCTAGATTATATTTTCCTGGTGGTGTAGATGGTCTTTTAAAATACTGATGTGACAGAACAGTTAGCTCCCTCCCTTCATTCACTTACACTGCTGCTTCCCTTCATCATGTGAGGTGCTCACTGAATTGCATCTCTTGGAAAACTGGATGCTGAAACCTGTCTCTGTGCAGGACTCCCAGAGGCTTCAAAGGAAGTTCACAGTCCAGAAGACACATAGGAACAAGACTCACTTGAGCATGTGCGAAGGTGAAGCGCTGACTACCTTGAAATCAGTGGGAGGTCTGCTTCTGCCTTCCACCAAACCCAGGTTTCACTCTTGGCTCCTGCTTTGACACAGGAGTCACTGTTCATCTCGTGCCGTGTGGCGTTGGCAGTGACTCCCACCCTTCCCCCCAGTGCTGACTCACTAACTTGGATTTATCCATCTAGCTGCTGTGCCATGAGACTGTTACCCATAAATGCATGAAGGATTTTAGTGCAGGGAAAGTGTGTCCTTACTGGGGATAATGTGGGGTGTCCACTGCATTTGAAATTTGCTGATTTGCCCCTTATAGGAATGTTCACAGTTCAGCACGCAGAAGCGTAACTCAATTCTGCACTGAAAATGTACAATGTACTAAAGGCAAGTCAGTCTAAACATTGTGTAGTCCCATGAAGAGGCCAGGGCCAGATTTCTGAGAAGTTTTGCTTGTGGAAAGCAGCAATGTGGGCAAGACTAAGTGTCTCTTCCAGTTTAGTATCAAGGCTTTGTAAAACTTTATTTTATCTGCAGCACTTACATGGACCTGGGCAGGTCAAGGTAGTTTCTGCCCTGTGGTACTGAGTGCTTCTCTCTCATGGGAGTACAGTCAAGCATGTTTTTTTGGTGCCTCCTTGTGCTCAGGCAGTGCTGTCTCTGCTTTACATGATGTATTCATATGGTAAATCAGACTGTTCACTCTCTCTGATGATGGGGCAGGGGTAAAGCAAGCTGTCAGGTATGTAATATGGGTAGTACAAAGATTGTGCTTAGCAGTAATAAGCTAAAAAGTGCATAAAGTGGCATGGTAATACTAGCTGTTAACTCACTTGCCTCTGACCAAGAGTGCTTTTTGCTACAAATATACGTGGCAAGCTTTCTGTTTAGATGCATACTCCACAATTTTGTCACTTGAAGAATAGACAGAGTACTCCCAAAGGAGCTGAGCATGTCTGCGGTGCAGACACAGCTTGATCATGGACTCTTCCCTCCCTTGGGACGCAGTCACCTGGCATCCACTCTAAAGAATTTTTGGCTGGAGCAGGAGATACAAGTGTTGCTGCTTTTGGTCTCTGAAGGCCTCTTGTGACGGTGTGGGTACCTTCTGCTGCCACATTGAGTGAGGTAGCTTCATGTGAGCTTCTGGAGAAAGTGTGAAAGGCGTGCCCTCCTCATCCACAGCTGTGTCAGAGCACCCTGAAGATTCTGATAGTAATGAAAAGAGGTGTACTGGGGGGAATTCTAACCTGCTCCAATAAATGTCTGAACAGTTGTGCTGAAAGCCAAGTGAGGAGCATTCCACACACCCCTGTACTGCTGCTGCTATTCCCAGGGATTTGGCACAGGACTAGTCAGCTGGGCTTTAGCAAGCATTTTCACTGTGACTGCACTAAGAATGGGCTTTAACTAACTTCATCAGTGTTTCCCCACATCATAGCTGGAACAGGAATGAAGGCAATGAAGGCAATACACCTTGCCTCTCAAGGACACAGATGTCAGATAGTGAGAGCTTAATAGGTCTGACATTTTGATCACTTTTGGCGACTGGATGTGCATCAAGGCTAATTGTCTTTGTGTCTATTTTCAGCAGACAATAGAGTAAGCAGATGCTTATCCAAACCCACAAAACTGAAGAGAGCCTTCTCACAAAGATGATCTAGGAAGACTGTTTTTCTTAGAGTGTCGTAGTCCAGGAAAGCAGGGTGTTTGAGGAAGTACACATTTTAGCACGTCCAATTATGTGATATAATGCCAGAATTACAGGTATCATTAATTACTGTTAATGCATTAGTAGGACAGTTGGATTGCACCAGCTGTTCTTCATTATGCAAGGTTTTTTCATTTTAAAAGAGAGATGAGTGGCATGTAGCAANGTAGCAACAAAATGCTGTCTTTCGTGGGTAGTTACCTCCATTTCTTTTCTGTGCAGTATGTGGTCTGTGTATCTTTGAGTCACTAGTGGTAGTACAGTGCCTGTTAGAACAATTTTTAGTCCCTAGAGGAGGGTATTCAATGTGTGGGCTTTTGCCATACCTTGTTTTTAAGGGTGGTTCTCAGCACTTATGACAGTGGCTACAGATGTAGTTGAGATTCCTGGTGCCATGGGCAGTGGCAATGAGCGGACTGACACCAAGGTCACAAAGAGCTGCCCAGGCTATGTTTGCATCACTAATGTAGCCAACTCCAACCTTTTTTTAGCCAGATCTCTGTAATTTTAGAGGTTACCTCCTGAGAAAAAAAAATCAAATACTTGCTTTTCTTCACCCTCCTTATTTGTTTGTCCTGTGAAAATATAATAAAAGATAATAAAATGTCAAGACCTTTGCATTTCTGAGTAGCATGAGACATGGCTTTTTAAAGAGTTCTTATGGTTTCCAGGGATTTTTTTTTTTAATAGAAAGGGCTTCACAAGTTCAGA